>JANHGN010023225.1:0-28529 GCA_024605025.1 Megaceryle maxima | reverse complement strand
TCTTTTTTTTTTTTTTAATAGTGCGATAGAGAAGCTATTGCCAAAATAACTATTTAATTTTCAACAAAAATGATGGCAGATCCCAACAAATCACCTGTCAGATATTATACTGTTTTATATGTTGCCTTTCTCATATTACTATGAAGGATTTGCCTGTCTGGGGGCATTGGCCAGAATAGCTGCTGGGGCAGGGTCAGCTGTGGTTGTGCTGGTGGACAATTGTGTCTCATGACTTAGTGCCACTTAAAAACCCAGCTATGAATGGGCACAGTGGGAAGGGTTGAGCTTACTCCTCATTAGACCCTCTCCTGTGCCTCTCAGCCTGATAAATCTGTGCTTGGCAGAGTAAGTTCCTGTGTGCACATTCTGGTCTGGAAGGAAAGATACTTTATGATGGAGTAGGAAGCAGAGGAATAAACTCTCATTTAGTAGGATCTGGATCAGTCCCTCTTCCATCCAAAAAATACAAAACAATACGTCACTTTTTTTTTTGTAATTATTTTTAACTCCAGACTTCACTGTGTTCATTAGTATTTTATAGCATAGAGTAAGAGGTACACTTACACATTTGGCAAGAGTAGTTGAGTCTGTGAGACATGCTACATTACGGTTTCCCAAGCAGTAAATCCACTTCAAAGAAGTTTGCAGGCATAACCACAGAAAAAATTAAGGTAGCACACCTGAAGGGGGTGGAGCACCCATAGACGGGGGCTTGAACTCAGTCAAACCTCTTACACTGACTTTGCTTCTGGAGCAATCCCAATGTGGAACCATCCCCTTAGTAATGAAAGAGTCTTGTCGCAGGGGTAGCTATGAACTTTCTGCTGCGAAAGAGGATGAGGTGACAAAGCTGTAAGGAAACACAGATTTGCTTGCCTTGCAGCCTCAGTGAGATTCTGCTTTGATTGTACTGCCAGATGTCAGAGCAATGGTGAATTACTAACCCAAGCTAACTAATGCAAGGAGGGGGAAGAAAGTGCGAAGTGCTGACATGTATAAGCATCATATAAAATGCACTTGCTCTGTAAAGCATAGGTCCCAAAAGGCCCATAGCATATGCACATACCTGCTGGGACATCGTGGTCTGTGCAAAGATGTGCATGCTAATTTAGGCACCATTAGTTACTTCATAAGAAGCGTCTTACAGTGAAAGAGTATTTGGACATTTCTGGTATAAGCATAGAAATATATTTGGGATCAAAGGCAAGAGAGGTGGTAGATGAGGGTCACTCACAATGTTGACTGTGTTTATGCTCCTTGCAGCTATGGGGTAGGAAAGGGAGGAATGGGCTGTTACTGCTGCTCTGAAAGGGGAGGAGAGCAGGGGAGCAGAGATCCAGAGGAACAGACTCGCTCATGGTCCCATCAGTGATCTGTGGAAATAATAGTGTTTATAGCCCACATTAGGAGGATGCCCTCTCAACTAATAAGTTAAGCAGGATTGGAAGAAAGCCATGGACAGAGATGTCAAAGCTTGAACAATGAAACCACAGACATGTTGTTCCCACGGGTTCGTGTAAAGGCAGAGCTTCAGCACAGGCTCTCCCAAGTTTAGGGTCATCTCCAGCCTGCCCACCCTCCCCTCCACCCTGTGCTGGAAGCTGAGGTCCCTAAGAGCATTTATCTCCTCCACTTGTTTCATGAAATCTGTGGACTCTCCAATATATTTCCCTCCCCCAGTCAGCTGTCTTAATTTGGGTGATGCAGCTGACAATGATGGGACAGGGAGGAGAAGGATGTGGATGACAGATAGACAGTGCTGTTGCATAAGCCTGTTTTCAAAAGGGATCATGGCTAAAAATTGAGCAGTCTAGTGTTTTGTATTGTTATTTATCAGAAGATACTATTGAACCTCTGCTGATAAGGTGCATGATAAAAACATGTTGAAATAGAATATGTTTTTATCAGCACAAATGTCAGCACAACAAAGTAGTAAATCTAAGAGTGGTTGCTTCATTTGGGTATCAACATAGCTTTTACTCAGAGGAGGATCTTGGTTTTAAGTAATTATTAAGCAGGTTCCCTTGTTGCCTGTTCACCTTTTAGGCAGATTATTGCAAAAATGTTGGAGAGAAATTTTGTAGCCTCAGAGCCATACTATTTTTCATGCCCTAATTACCTGACCAAAAGCCTATTCTCCACTGAGGGAGTCTTTGCTGAGATTAGTGGAAATGCTTTTGATTTACAGCAAGACACAAATAAGCCAGAAGAGAAGGGAGAGAGAATGCTATTTAATATCATTTAAAAATGAGAAAGAAAGAGTAAAATAACTTTTGTCTGTTGCATAATACTATTCTCAAAGAGCTGTAACATCTCTGTATCACCTAGGGGCAGAAAGGCATTATGTTTTGATATTTGCTCTTTAAAACTAAATCAAACCTGCTAAATTTTTTTTTTTTTTTTTTTTCCTGAACTATAACAGCTCCATATCCCCTTCAAAGTGGTTGAGAGATACTGGAAGGCAAAGCACTTAGCAGGATCATGGAATCATTAAAGCATCAGTGGTCTAGGGATCTGGGCAGCTCAGGGATTAACCTGAGTCCAGGGAAAGTGCTGGAAAGATCAGCACTAGGGGGAGCCTTGGACAGGGATGAATTTACTGTGAGCTTTGGAATATATTCAGTGTAATTATGCTCTGGAAATGGAGAGAAATTAATAAATGCACTGAAAAGGAAGAGCATGGAAGAGACTATGAAAGCAGCAGCAGTGTGGACTCAATAAGGCTGCTCACCATGAAGCAGTTATACCAACCCTAATTAAAAGCAGCATTACTATTACTCCCACAGCAGAGTCCAGCAGCTCTGACGGATGCTCCCCAGACTCCAACTTACCTGCAGCCAGGTCAGCTGCTGAGTGCTCAGCAGCCTCTGTGTGGAAGGGCTGAAGTCATGTTCCCATGTGGCCCCAACCTGCCCTGATAACCCAGCGTGGGTCCATCATGTGCAGGTCACCAGCAGGTGGGATTGCAGCTGTGCTAGAGGATTTCAAAGCCTCAGAGTTGACCCTCCACGCACACACTTTGTCCCTCAGATAGCACTTTGTGCACAGTTTGTGCAGCTGTGAGCAGAGCAGCAACTGCTGTAATTGCATTACCGGGGCAGAATGAGCACCATGCAGTACCCCAAGCTGCACCCATTTGCTTGCCCCAGAATAGGAGGCAGTGAAGAACTGGAGCCAGAACCTCTCTGAAAACTCTGAAGAGTTTTCAATCTGTTGCCATAATTAAAGACAGTACTGAGTCCAGCAAGAGCTGTTCTGTGTATACTTGGCCTGGACATGGGTGATACACACGAGTCCTCAGCTGGACTGCCCTCTATTTCTACAAAAAATGTGCTCCAGCAAAGCGTGCATTTCTAGAAAAATCCATAATGTAGTGTGTTGTTGTGCATGGAGGATGTTACAAGAATAACAGGCAAGCTCAGATGTCAGGGTATTGAACCAATGATGTGAAAGAGAGCTAGATAGCAAAGGAGGATAAGCACATGGAGGATGAGCTGGTTTGAGTAGGAACGGTGGAGCCTCACACTCTTCCTCTGCTCTGCCCTCCCTGCATCCATTGACTATGGGGTGATCTACCTACAGTATGATGGAGGTGGGAGGGAGAGGGTTGGTACACCAAGCATTTGCTGGAAAACATGTGTGGAGGCCTTTTCTGGCCTGTATATGCAGCCTGTTAGAGGGAAGACACATATATCAGGAAGTGCAAGTGTTACCTGTAGAGGGAGCAGATTGGTGCTGCTGGCCCTGCTGGTATATTTATTGCCCAACTTCTAGCGAAGGTTTGATTGTGCCACTTCAGGGGGACATCACAATTACTGCAACCTGCCTCTACCCACTGACTTCCATTTTGTGTGTAAGACTGGGAAAGGTGGGGAGGCACCAGATTTGTTACAGGTTCTCTCTGCCCTGGAGCTTGCAGCTTTTTTCCTTCTGCCTGTGTTTCTGAAAGCTGTTGGCAGTGTGATGCTGTCCCAAGGCCACCTCAGCGAGAGTCCCTGTGACACCTGAGGTGTCTCACACTGTCACCAGTGCAAGATATGCAATTAAACAGTGAGAAGTTCAAGCACAGAGATGAGGCCTCCCCGTTTCCTGTGACAACTGCTAGGCTGCGCTGCCTCATTTCAACCAAACAGTAATTGAAGAAATAAGAAATCCAAATACCATGGCCAAATACCATTGATTCCTAGAAAAACTCCAAAGACTTTTCTGCTTTGTATTCATTTGGGCCTGTTCCCTTCATCAAATGGGCAACAACTGAGCAATTGAGGAAGAGAAAGGAAATTCAGATTACACAAAAATTTGCACCAAGGACTCTGATATGAGACCTCAGTGCCTATTTTAACCTAACCCTGCTCTATGCTTCATTTGCTGCCCCTGGTTCCTTCAAGCACTTTATAAATGAAGCTGTAACAAGGGACTTGCAGTGGGTTGGGAAGCTCTTGTTTCTTCTCTCTTTTGGAAAGATTTCAGACCAACCATCTGCCAGTTCCCACCAGCCCGAGGAGCTGCTCTGACAGTAGATTTATGCAGCATCTCCCTGCTCCAGTACTGTGAAAGGAGGCATGAGGGAAGAGCTGTGCAGGGCTTGGGGGCAGAGCTGCAAGTTGCATCTTGTGTGAACATTTTTCCTGAAGTGAAAAACCACACCAAATGGCTTCTCTCTCTGATACACATGAAACTCCTCATTTCCTATGGTTAATTGAAGTAGAGATTTCATTTATTGCTTTCTGAGAAGAAGGGGAGGACAGCGTGACCATGACACAGCTGCCTCTCCAGGTCTGGTGAGATCTCCAGGGTTAAGAAGAAGCAAGGTTGGTTGGGAAACCAGTAACGTGCTGTAGGAAAGAGCCTGCTGGTGGCTGACTAGATGGTGAACTGACAAGAGATGAGAACTGCAACTTAACAATTTTGTGCATCTAAGCTGATTTTGAGTGAGAGTTTGCCAGAGCAATGGATAAATAACATAACACAACAGAAGCCAACTATTTACCAACATACCAAACTGTGTGACAGTTTCTCCTAATACCAACAATAAGTTGGGCACCAAAAAAACCTCATAATGTTCTATATTCCAAAGATTCCCTCCAATGTTTTAGCCAAACTTGAGACACCAGCGATTACACAAAATCTTCTTTTGTGTTTTTCCTTCCTGCCTGGGAGGTGATACTCATTTCCCTCCTTGACTTCACATTCCCCAGGGCTATCATACCTTTTTACTGCTGCAACTGCTGTGTGAACAAATCCAGGCTACACTTGATCATTTATCAAAGTCCTACATCCAGACTAACAAAATTATCCTAAATTATCTGTGGCTCTAGGGCGCAAACAGCCAGCCAGTGCTGGCCTCCAGCTGATGGTGCTTTCAATCTAGGGCAGTATAGGTGGAGCCAGAGTGGATATTGCTGTACCCAGTGCTATACATGCCACAAGATACATCACACAGATAGCTTTATTTCCAAGAGGAGCTGAGAATACACATGCTTTTTATGTGGCAATATGGTTGCATATGGTCAGAGGCTCTAGGTAAATGCAATTTTTAAATCACTCTCTTTTTAATGAAACTTTAATGCTATAGAAATCCATAGAGGAAATAGAGGAAAGAGATCTTACTAGATACAAGAGGAGCTCACTCATGTTTGATCTGTCTTTTGTACCCTTTGGAAGCAGATATATTTATTTACAGCACAATCTCAGCTCCACTGAAGTCAGTGGGAAGTCTGCCACCAACTTCACAGGCAGCAGGCTGGTGCCTGCAGGGAATGATCTGCTGAGTATACGCTCCCCTCTGCTGCAGAAGGAGCCACTAATACGTGCCCTTTGGCTGCTTGCTGCGCTAAACCTATTTATGTGAACCATGACAGCGTAAGCAGCAGTTTTAGCGATTAACCCACTTTTGCTGCCATAAAACTAATCAAGCTGCTTCGTTTTATTTACTAGGGGAGTCTGTTTTAAGTTCCCAGATGCTCAATTGTAGCTGGGGAAGGAGAGTTTTGCATGTTTAAAACGGAGTATTGTATTCATTTAGGAGCAGGAGGGGAAGTGAACCATCCTTCCCCCGCCTGAAGATTGACAGCCTGGCAGCCTCCAGAACAGAAAAGCCTTTGTTTATTCCATCACAGCCACAGTGCCCACAGCTGTCAGGTCCAGTTCTCCCATACTGGCCAGCTCATAGTATCAGGAAGAACTACTGTATCCAAGTCATCAGGGACAAGCTGAACAGATCCATCAAAGCAGGGTATGGGAGCCAACCAACAGGTCAGGCCATGTTTCAGGTAATTGATAGGTGAAGATCAGGAGACCTTGGAAATCCAGGAGGGTTAAGATGCTCAACACATCTATAAAGCTGTGGAATGAATCTACAGGGAAAACAGCAGTACAAGAAAGCTGTCAGATGCTACGGAGGAGGGTGCTTGGAAGATACTACTTCTCTTTGAAGTGGGTTAGCGGTATTAAATGTGCACTTTGAAAATCAGTTCTAATCTGAATCTGTAATGTATCCCACGTCCAACTGTCCTTTCCTGTCTGGGAGGGATGAGCAGTGACTCCTACCCGCAAACTGTGTGCAGATGGATGGAAAGGTTGGTGAGTAAGGAAGTCCTAAACCACAGGCTTAATGTTCACATGAAAAAGTCCCAAGAGGTGCCAACTTGAGTTATCCCTATGGCACTGAGAGTGGTGGTGGGCAGGGACATAGGTGCAAGGGGGATGAGCAGGAAACACTGTTCTTCAGGTTTCAATAATAAGAGGCCTTTCCTTCAGCCAACTTCAAACTACAACTTAAATGAACAGTCCCTGGCCATGACTCAGAGCAGTGCTGCTCATGGGCATGCAACCAGGACCTGCCCTGTGCCCCTGCCATTTTGGCTAGTTGCAAAGCCTCACTTCTTGTGTTTCCTAATCCATGGGACACATGTCCTTCCTCCTTTACCTCCTAGGAAAGCTGGCAAGTGCCTAGTAGAAATATTAGCAACAATTCACTCATCAAAGAGACACCCCACTGCACTTGCTGCCCCCTCCAGCATAGCATTTGCACCAGCCCTGTTGCTTTTACCATGTATTCCAGCTGGAAGACTATGGGTAAAACTAGTTTGTGAAATGTTGTCTTGAAAGCATTAAGTTTATTACCAAGATTGGGACTCTTCAGAGACATTGCAGCAAGCAGTGCCAGTTATTACATTGGGCAAAGGTTTGCCTTGAAGGGGACTGGTGGCCAAGAGCTCAGGCAGTAAGGCAAGCCTTGGCCACAACTGCTGGCCCTGAGCAAGCTGTTTGGAGTACTTGCTAATAAAATAAAATGAGATAATCATCTAAGTGGAGCAAAGGAGCAGTTAATAGACCTCCTATATTTTAAACTCTGGAAATATGGAAGACAACTGGTTTAGACCCTGTGCTGCTCCATCTCTGTTAGCTGCAAGTGCCAGCACAACTAATGAATAAAGCAGTCAGAAAACAGCTTTATTTGTATCAGTAACTGGTTCTGAATTGCTTGACAATTCTTACAGTTCACAGCTAACTTGGGCAAAGGGGCAATCTGTGGACACTGTGGAAACACTGAAGTGAGATACAGGAGTGTGAAAAGGAGACAAACATTATAAATCTTCTGAAGCCAAAAAACCCTCCAACTATCCTTTTTACAAGGGTTTTCAGGTGACAACTGGGTGCCCACAGCAGGGATGAGGAGAATAAGGCGCATGAGCAGTGCTCAGGAATTCCTCCCAGGAGCCACAGACAGGGTCACAGAAACAGTTTACCTAAAAGTATCTGGGGCGTTGCTAGCTTTTGAGCTTTGAACCCAGGTACAGAAGCTAATGAAGCAGCAGAAACAGAGGTGCACTGCCACTGAAATAAGTCTCTTATAAGCAGCAAACCCACTGAGCATTCGCAGTCCATGCCCCCTGCATTGTTTCACTGTAATAATCTATCTCCTTGTTGCTGTTCCTGGGACATCCCAAAGAGCACATGAAGCTCCTCATTCCTCTCTCTGATTTCTTTCCCATGTATTTGGGCCCTTCGCTCCCTTCGCCTCCAAACCAGCTGCCTCCTTGCCCTACATCTTTTTTTTTTTTGCCTCTTGCCATGTCAAAAATCAGCATGGGATGTGGCTAACCTGAAGCTACACAGGACTAGCTGTCAGACCACTGCCACCAAGCAGAAGAGATGGCCCTTGCTTTCCCCTTAGTAGAGGCATGAATAATTTTTCTCTCCAGCCACAGAGTTCTACATTGAGCTTATGGAAGCTTTTTCTCTTGGAGACCTCCATCTATCTGCCTAATATGTTTATATGGCCAAGAAAGTCAGATTACCATGAGCAGACAGAGGGACTGCACAGATACAGTCATCTTAGGGAGCTGTTAAAAAGCTGGAATGCTATATTTGTGTATACCTGAAAATAATAAACAAATCTGTAATAAAAGAAAGGGGTTTTACTAGCTTCAAAATAAAGATTTCTGGGGAGCTGACAGATAGCAAACAGATTTATGTGCATCGTCAGATGTCTGGGAAGTGTCCCTAGAGAAACAAAGTCTGTATTTCTACAGACTCCATTTGCCCTTTGGGAGACACTTCTTCCTCAGACTGATATTTAGGTTACATTCATTCCCTGAGGAATTTTATAGGAAAACACAGCAACATATTTGATTGTTCAGAATGTACTGAGCTTTACATAGATGATATTTGGAAACACAGAGAGCTCATGCCTGGGAGCTCCAACTGCTTTGAAAGAAACAAAACTGCTGGACTCGGTTATGTAGAAATGTGAATTTGGTGTAGCAGTAATACCAAAACAGGGAGAGAAGTTAGTGCTGCTGGATTGTGCTAACCTCAGCTCCAAAGCATGCTGGAAGTTCACAGTAAAGCTGCTAAAACTGAAGCATAGAGAAGACATTTTACAGAGAAAGCCTGGGTAGGGTGAACCACCCACCTACCTCTGGCTGCCCAAAGCCAAAGTCCGAGAGGGCCATTGGGATAACATCCTAATGAACATGAAATGTGTTTTAAGAAACTTGGGATGCTTCCAAAGTCCTAATCCCAACAATGAACACAAAATTAAGTAATCTGTCATGCATTTTAGATAATGCCTCAGTTTAACTGGCTGAAGCTTAAGCAGTATGCGTGAGGGAAGTGCAGGCATGTAAGCCCTCATTAGCTCCTGCAGTGTGAAGTAGAGCAGGTCCAACTAAGAATGTGCCAGGTGTGTGAAAAAGCATCAAGTCAGCCTCTACCCTGTGTTTAGCATTGACAAACCATAGAATAGCACCAGAGGAATAATCTGTCTCATGTTGACATCAGAAAAGATAATTACCTGCACAGCCAAATGCAGTCATGGGAGAGCTACAACCATACAAGGAACCAGGTAAGCCAAAAACCCAAACCTGCTGTTGTGAGAGCAGCCCTTGGGAGCTGCTTCATGTTGTAAATGCGATGAGTGGCCTTGAGTGGGGCGGGGGGCTTTACAAATGCAAGGCAGCTCTGTGCTCAGAGGAAGGTCAGCCTGTCCCAGGGGAGGTGCACCCTCCAATGCCCAGAGGAGAAGATGGCCAGGTAGGCCAGCTTGGTTCAGAAGATGGGCCATAACCCAGGCAAGATGCTGGATCATCCAGCCCCTGACTTGCTTAAATGACCACTTAAGTTTTGCCTGCTGCTGACAGGAGCAGCTGTCATGTAAATCTGCAGCCTGAGAGAGAGTCCAGCAACCAGCCAAAGCCAGGCATTCATCCCCATCAGACCTGAAAGCAAAAGGGTAGGCATAGCACAGTGCCATGGATTTAATAGAATCATAGATTGGTAGGGATTGGAAGGAACCTCTAGAGATCGTTGAGTACAACCCTGCTGCCAAAACAGGATCACCTAGGGGAGGACACACAGGAATGCATCCAAGCAGGTCTTGAAAGTCCTCTAGAGAAGGGGACTCAACAACCTGTTCCAGGTTCCATCACCTTCACAGTAAAGAAGTTTTTCCTCATGTTGAGGTGGAGCTTCTTGTGTTCCAGTTTGTGACCATTACCTCTCATCCTATCACAGGGCACCGCTGAAAAGAGACGGGTCCCTTCTACTTGACACCCACCCTTCAGGTATTTGTAAACATTCATAAGATCCCCTCTCAGTCTTCACTTCTTCGGGCTAAACTGCCAAGGGCTTCTCAGCCTTTCCTCATAAGAGAGATGTTTCAGTCCATTAACCATCTTTGTAGCTTTCCATTGGACTCTCTCAGTATTTTCCTGTCTCTCTTGAACTGGTGAGCCCAGAACTGGACATAGTTTATGGAAAATGGTGCCAGAAGAGAGAGTCACAAGTGTAACGTCAAGATATGACAAGTCTGCCTAAAGCATGAGTTTCTCACTTGTGAAGATGGTCTGTCTCATTTCTGAGTACATCTTGAAATACATTAAATACACTCTTCTCCCTGGAACAATCTCGCCTCTCTTCCTCCCAGCCAGAGAGTGCAAATGGGTTTGTGAACTTTAGTACATCATTTGCAGCTGCTGTAAATCTGGAACGATGTACACTATCAGATGTGCAGGTCTCATTTATAAAGCAGGATTTATGATTTCACCCCTTAGATCTGCAGATGGGTTTTATTGTGATTTATGCCCATCTCATGAAGGACCATATATAAGAATTACCTGATGTTATCAAGGGACCTATTCTTTTCGGCCCTTATCTTCCTTCCTAAAGCAGAGACTACTTAATCACTGTTAGCTCTATACTGAGTGCAGTGTCCTCTGTGATTTACCCATATCCCTGTTTTCAGTATTGTTAGCTTGTGATGTTAGAACTAACCCAATGAAATACTCACAGCACATGCTGAATTACAACTATATATACAATTTATAAATGGCTCTTCAGTGACTGTGTTGGTAAATATAATTACAGGTTTTTTAAAGGACATATTACATCAAAATTAACTGAATGCCAGCATCAAACTGACATATAAAAAGGCTCTTTGGGTCCTCTGAGTAAAATATTTAGATTTATACTATGTTATTATTGGAAGAGGCTACACCTCAATAATATAAATTGTAAGGAAAAATTCCCATTTTTGAGAATGGTGGAGGACAGATTTCCAAAACCATTCAGCCATCTAACCACCATTGATTTAAAAAGGCATTGAAACACTACTGAGGATCTTACCTGCAGAAGCAGAGGGGCACGTAGTAGACTTTCACAATGCCCCATGCATTAGGGTTCTGTGTTTTTCACTAGACTTGGGTACCTAAGACCTTATCAGAATGCCACTTAGGTTTCCCCACATCTCCTCCAGTACTGATGTACCCTCAGAAATCAGTCTGATAATCCGTTCTTCCATGAAAGCTAGTAAGTTATAGAGATGTTTCAGTATCTTATAGTCATTGGAATCACCTTTGATGGCTTGGGTCTAACTGCATTAAAAAAAAGAACCTGTGCCCCTTAGATGGGTTTGAAACATCTGCAGCAATTGCTAGGAGATGCTTCAGTGTTTCAATAGATCTCTTTATTCTCAAATAAGCTAACAGCCAGGTGAAGGCCTAAAACATGAAGCTCCAGCTTTGTATCCTGTTCCTCAAGTGCTTCTTAGCTTTATAGTCCTTTTCTCTGCTTTTCACCCAGGAGAGAAAGGGAAATTCTCCACTCAAAAACTCATAAAAGCCTGCAGTGAGATACTGTCTTGACTAGAGACCACAGCAAGAAGCTATACAAAATGTGGCATTGCCACTGCCCTCCCAGCAACGGCGACTGCATATTTTAGAAGGCATGTTTATAGCTCCACCTGTACAAACAGGTCTCAACAGTGATTGTGCTTGAGCCCCACTCTTGGTCTCAAGCACCACAGACCTACCATAAGAGCAAACCTCACATCTTATCACACATTCGTCTAGATGAGAGGATAATTGTAGCAACAGCCTTCTTCCCTACCAACCTTAGCAATAAGAAGTGCTCCCTGGGAAAAGGTTGGGACAGTCAGAATACCAAGCCCTCAGAGAGCATCAGTCTGTGAGATGCTACTGCTGAGCCTCCTCCCATGTGCTGTCTGTTGGCCCTTTCCTTCTGCCTGCTGAGAGCAGCAGCTATCTGCAGTGCTGTCCCATTTCAGAAAGTGCTTTCAAGTGGCATTTTCCTCCCAATGTCCCCTAGGGCATCTGTGAGAGAAGTAGGATAGGGATTGCAGAAAGCACTTTCTTACCCCAGGCTCCCTAAAGCTTTTTGCCTTGCAAGGAAAAAGAACTTACCAAGCAAACATCCCTCTGCTTGCATTGCCTGATGTGATGGTAGCTTCTTCCTCTCATGAAGAAAAAGCCCCAGCAGATTTCAGAAAACAAAGTAAGGAATTTGGGTCATCTAAAAGACTGCACAGAAGATGTCAGGGCATGGTAGAATGGTTCATTTAAATTAATTTGGCTTCAGGAAATGACTCTCATGATTTGAGTCTTGGCTATTTTTTACATCCACATGAAGGTAGGTGATGCGCCAAGACTTTGATCTCTAGTGCTGGCACAGAACCCATGGAGGCTGAGACATCAGACACTGGGCTTAACTTGCTGCAAACCATGTGTGGATGCAAGCTGCTAGGAAGTCCTTTTAGGAGCTCAAGAGTGGCCTAAGCTGCCTGTGTAGGCACAGCAATTTTATCTGAGGTATTGTGAGTGCATGCCTACCAAGCGGAGCCACTGCAGGCATTTAGGGAAAAGAAAGCTGAATTTCTGGATCCCAAAGAGCTGTAGATGCACATCACATGCTGAGTACAACTGTAAACATCTAGGGAGGTGCCTTTGGAGGTTACACACACTGAAAGTCTATCAAAAATTGAAGAAGGGGTTTTCAGCATCACAGTATTACATTTAGGCACCTCCATCCCACTTTAAGTCCTTAAGTAGGTCCTGCTCATACCACTCAAATTGACTGAAAGAATTTTTTCATTCTCTGTGCCACTTCCCAGTGATTTCCCATTTGCTTTCAGGTTGATAGCCTAAAGCATCCCAGTTTAGATCCTTAGCTCTTAAGTAATATATCTTTTTCATCAAAGTAAGTAGAAATCTTATATGAGGTACAGATTCTTACCAAAATGTCAGCTTCTAGCAGTTGTTACATCCATTTAGAAAAGGTGTAGGCAAAAAAGTTTTTTTAAAGTGTAGAAATTAACTTCTTCAGACTCCTCTATAATTCAAACAGCAATTTCTGAACTACAAGATAAGACCCATTCGTAGTGCTTGCTATTACATCTCCCTATTTTCTCTCACACACAGAAATTTAAGAACAAAAATCTCAGTCCCAGAGAAGCACATCAGATGCCACAAGTGCCTGAAAACAGGAAGCTGTGATGCTCAGTATTTTGCAGCTTTCTAAACGGGCCTCGAAACATTTACAGCCTTAGCTAATCACATAACATTTGCTTAATTAATGGGAAAAGCCTATGCTCTCAAGCTGACAGGCTTTGATAGATGAGTACAGCTGCCCTGGCTTTCAGCAGCATGTGTGAGTGCTTAATGGGAATAGGGCGGGGAACAGTAGGAGATGTAAAGTGACAAAATAAATGCACTGTATGTGAATAGAGCTCCCATTTATGCTCACACTGCACCTGAGATAGAGAGGTAGCTCCAAGCTGCCTTTTTGTTAGCTGTACCTAAGGCTGTGCAGGGATCTGACCCATCATCAGGGCATGGAGGGGATACACTTTCCCTGGCACAGCCCAAACCCTTTACTGTGCCCTGGGTCATCAGCCCATGGGGTGCTCCCACCCACTTAACTTTACTTCAGGCAGCTTGTGAGAAACTTATTGTAACAAAAATTTGTCTGTAAATGAGAGCTAGAGTACAAAGAGAGCATCAGTAATTTCCTAGGCAGGGAAAGAGAAATCCTGCTGTAGACAGTACAGAATATCACCTGCGTTTTTCGGAGCTTCTCCTGTACTTAAATCAGAAAAACAGCCTCATGTCTGGAACTATCTGCTCCGCTCCTGTCCAAATGAATTCTTGTGTGCTTGCATTACAGTACACGAGCCTGAAACACATGATATGAGCAGATGCCAGGCCAACTGCTTTGATGATAATCGAGCCAGTTGTACATACTTTTGTACATTATACCCCATCGCATCCAACTCTTACTCACCCTGTTACCAACTGCTTCTTGTCTATTTTCTCCAGGAAATGGACTTTATCAGTGTAATTTGCCAGAAATCCTCCCAGTCCCAGCTGGGGAAGTCATACTCTCCCTCGCCTCCCTTCCACTACTTTCCTCAGGGCTTTAAGTTGTGCAGCAGGGCCAATTAGGAGTTCAAACTAGGTAGAAAGGAAATATACAGTAGCAATAAGAGCCAGTGGCATGATTGATGATGCTTATACAAATGCTTCTGGTTTGAAAAGCAGTGTCTGGGTTGATTTCAGAAGCTATGTCTAATTTCAAAAGGATCATCTGAGAAAAAAAAAAGGGGGGGGGGGCTAGCAGCACATGCCACAGAAAGGAACTTCCACTGAATATTCCATCCCCAAACTATTAACCAATTACTAAGAGCAAAGTGTGAGAGAACTAACAGGAGTTTTTACTCATAGTGATCCTTCTGCATGTTTACTGAAATTGGACTGAGACCTTTTTTTTTTTTTTGTTGTGGGCTTCCCAACAGGCAGAGTAGCATCGGTCTAAGTATGGTTTTAAACTTAGGTTGTTACATATATTAGGAGTAATGGCTTAAAAAGATGAACACCTGAGCAGCACTGAATTTCCCACTGCTTCAAATGGATCTGTGCAATTTTTGGAGAAAAGAGATTTTCTTACATCGGACCCTGATTTTTACTGACATTTTCTGGTGATGCCAGTCTGTGGGACTGTGCATTTGTGCACAGCTTTGACATAGTTAAATCAAAACCCCTAGTGCCCCGCCTGTCATTCCTCATTAATCAATGGCCCTTCAGTACTGTCCTGGCACATCCCCTACTGCCAGCCACGGCAGGAAGGGAACAGAAAAAAAAGGAAAATGGAAAATGGAAAGACGTTGACCCAGATTTACCCTGGAAGCCGCCAAGCCCAGGAGCAATGGAAGATGAATGCAGGGTGGGCATCGAGGAAGCGTGCAGACCTGCCAGCTCTACAGCAACGCAGGCAATGAGCTAGTGGATATCTGGATATCTTCCAACCAGGCTGCTGGGCAAATGCAGAGGGACACTGTGTCCCATGCACAGCAAAGTCTGATGGGACACATTAGCCTTCTTCCACATGTGCGGAGGCTATTCTGAGCAATCCAGTTTAGGTTGCTTCAAAACATACTTTTGGACTCAAAAGTGTTGTTAGGGTTGTGTAACAGGACTGGAAGAGCCCCAGAGTGTCTAGGGTGAGTGCACAGGCATGGAAGGGTGGTTAAGACGGGCAGGGGAGATGGAGGTTTCCACTAATACTTGCTACTGTGGCGAGTATTTGCACAACCCAACCTGAGGCATTTAAATGAGGTGTCTAATTTAGGACTGTGGTATCCACAAGCCCTTGTATATTCACTGGAGAGAGGCAGGCTTTCCTGAAGCATGATCTGCAGCAGAGCCTGTATTACATGGGAGAGAAGCCCATCTCATCCAGCAACTGCAGAGGGAACCATGGTAGTTTGGGCTCATCACTTGTGCATCTAAGCCAAATGCAGAATTAAATGCTTTGGAAAAGCCGTGGTGCTTATGAGTTTAAGCAGATGTCTGGATGGGACAGGACATCCCTGAGCCTAGTCATAAGACCTCTAACCTTCACTGGGCTGTATCCTTATGGTCCAACAAGAACTACTTCCCTCTGGGTCATACCAGCAGGACCACTGCTCCTGGCCTTGTTCTAGCTCTTGGCAGGAGTGTAAAATATGATTTCCCTTTATCCAGGTGTCTGAATCATACTGGGATCTGACTGGCACCTACTTCCATCAGTCTGTGTGTGATGCAACCGGTACATGGCTCAGAGGTGGGTGTATGATCCATCTGAGTAATGTTATCCACGGTAAGATGTCCCACCTCTCTGAAAGTCACAAGAGTCCTTTGGTGACTACTACTTCTTTAAAGTGAGGGCTATCCTTAGCATCAGTAGAGCTCTTCAAGTAGATTTAGGGTTTTCAGGGTGCTGGCTGTTCTTTTATTTTGTAAATACCGAATGAGCTGCAGTCAGATGGGTATCACCCATGGTTCCTTTAAGGCATTGTTGTGTGTGGCAATTCATGAAAAAGCCCCAGGGAACAAGAATGAGGTTTTTATTTTAAAAGCTATAATCTCTAGGACACACACAATGTTTTCTCCCAATCTAGATTTGTCACAGCCGGCTGCTATAAAGTGTCATTCTCTGCTGTAAACCATCTTTAATGTATTGTCATTATAATTGACAACAGATTTTTTTTTTCAAGTGACACTTGAGAAGGATTGGAGGATAACAGCACATGACTGGGTAAAATTATAGTTAAGGAAACATAGGAAGAGCCGACTCTTCCCAGAATGCTTGTGGTTGTCAGGCAGGGTTTTCTTTTTTGTGTCTGAAATGGGATTAAGCCACAAAGCTCATGGATTTACTGCCATTTGTGCTCTGGTCCTCTATAAAAACAAGTAAACCAGTGTCTGTTTTGGATACACTGGATTAAGGTCTGACCTCACATTTTGCAGGACGCGGGCAAGTCCCTGTCAGGGCCTGGTGTGCATAAGGGGGTCCAGGAGGCTGAGGAGAGCTGCCCACGCCACTGTCCTGGGCTTTCCAGTGTGATCGTGTGTGAGCCCCTTTGGCTTGCTGGGACCCCCTCACCTCACAGGCTGCTGCATGATATGGCCAGGCGGGTATTCCAAATCTAGGCTTAGGTTTTAAACAATCTATGTCCCCCCCCTTCACATTTCACACAAACGGCATTAAGGTCTTCTTTGTCTATTTACTGCCTCCCCTCCACCTGTAAGGTCCCTCCACTTATCCAACTGACTGAGACTCCTCTTTAGTCAAATGAAGCTCCTGCTCTGGTGCCACTGCTACCGGCACAGCCCTGAGTAGCAAGACTACATTTTAGATCCTACATTCAAAAAGGCTTCAGCAATCAAAAAATATTAAATGCCAGTAAGTCTTAAACAGATGGAATGTCAGTGGCAAAAACTACAACAGGAAGCTGATGCAATGAAGAAAGGGTCTCATACCAGCTATGGTGAGTAATATGGAGGGAAGATGGAAAGCTAGTGATGGAGGAGTAAAAGACAGCAGGTAAGAGAATGGAAGGCAGATAAGGAGAAGGAAAATATGAAAGGAAAAAATGGTCTGAGTGCCAGTTTGTGGAGAGCTGGTTTACTTTTGTAAACTGCAAAGTGCACACTCTCTGCTTGAAAGCATGCTGCACCAGCAGCACAAAGCATTTTCTCTGTAATGCAGGCATTTAGTGAGCACTCTGGATTATGCTGTATTGGCCTGCTGCAAGTCTCTTAGGCAGAACTGAATGTACATTTAACTGCAATGGTTTTATGAGGGTAGCAGGTCAGATGGACTACAGCCTCTCTGCAAACCAAGCCTCTTACTGTACTCAGCAGATAGTACTTGTCATAGGCCACAGAGATTAAAGAGATCTCTGTTCAGTTTTGTATGACAAAAACACAGAAAATACTCATTAATAGACTACCTCTGCATGCCACTGTCATTTTCACGTGGTCTTCTATTGCTAACCCCAGTCACGATGGGTTTCTTGACTGAGCAGGGCACTGTGCAAAGTGACCAGAAAGGTGATTCTCAAAGCACAAGAACTAGCAAGGTTCAGAGTAAAGGTAAATAAACAACTCTTTAAAATATCCTCACACCCATAAACTGACAAGTGATCAATTTACCTGCTTAAGTATCTTTCTGCCTTTTAGAAGGATGTCACCAGTTGAAGACAGGAATGAATTATGTAACAGAATTGAATGTTTTAGGGAGAGGTCATCTCTTAATTGAAATTGTCCAGTAAGAAGGATGGCTATGAATTAAGGTGCAATTGCAGAGCTGCCTCCCTTTTGTATGAATAAGTAAACTGGCCACAGCTTTTCTGTCAAAATGGTTACTGAACTGAAAATTAT
Source organism: Megaceryle maxima (assembly GCA_024605025.1). Classification (NCBI taxonomy): domain Eukaryota; kingdom Metazoa; phylum Chordata; class Aves; order Coraciiformes; family Cerylidae; genus Megaceryle; species Megaceryle maxima. The sequence goes on along the minus strand of JANHGN010023225.1, from coordinate 10,527 downwards.
TGGTGAAGATGGCATTTCTTTGTGGATGGTGTCTCCTGTCACAGATGCAATGTCCATTTCTGTTGCTAGAAGCCTAACCGGTGTAAGGTCTCACCCAGTTCTTCCCCTCATGGTGTCCAACTGAGTAATAGCTGATTTATATTTTGGCTTGATGAAAAGTCAGAGATTTTTCTGTATTTCTCTCCATTGCCCTCCCCTGTCCACTGTCTAAGAAGGGAAAAGCAGAGAAATAAATCATCTACAGAATACAGCCTCACAGTACCTCTGAATGGACAACGTGCTTTAGCAGTGACTGAGGGTTCCTTTGAAACCAACAATAAAAGCATCTTTTCTGTCGAGGAGCACAAGGCTCACAGAGGCAAGACACGTTAATGACACCATTATCTTTCAGGCAATTAGGACTCGCTGGCAAAATCCAGCATTGGTACAAGTACTGTTTTGATTGTACTGCAATGGCTTAGAGAAATTTAGACTGCTGAGACTTAGGAACATCATAAATCACTTTTAATCTCAAACCACCATGGGTAAAAATGTACTAACACAGGCATAATCAGAATTCATAGGCATATTTTCTCTTTTAAAAACATATGCTGGGGAACAGAGGTCTCCCCTCCTCCCATCCTCTCCCCGGGTACACAATCTATCTAACACTCTCCTGCTCCTCTCCTAACATGCTTGCAAAAATGAGTTTGAGCCTGCCAGCTGTGTGTGTATTTGTTGTGCATTGTGGATTATATTTTAATGACATACCCTAAGCCTCTTACACTCAAACAAATGTGCATTTAACTGCCTATGCGTTTGTGCTGGTTTATAAGGTAGGGGGTCAGCCAGTTTATCCCCCGACTTCCCTGTGAGGACACTGTCCAAGAATTTTAATGGAGCTTTCAGAAGCCTCCCGTTATGTAAGGTGCCCTTAATGGAGAGTGCTTCTGCCTCTGAAAGTTCCCTCTTGTTGCTAGACACAATGAAAGGCAAGCCATAGTCTCTGCAGAAAGTGCCCAGATTTCTTTGTGTCACAGTGTGTCGCTGGGATGCAAAGCACAGCTCCCTCCACTCTCCTGCCACAACCAGGGGGATTAATTTCATTAGTTCAGAAAGCTATTTTGGAGGGAAGGGAGGTTATGTAGGTCACTGATTCATCCCTGCTGCCTTGCAAAAAGAATTCATTATGAAATTTCACTTTAATTAATGCAATGCACCGGCTCTTAATAGTATTTCATCAGGACATCTGGTAAAAACACATTAGCTACAGTTTAAGGTTAAGACATAATTGAACAGAACTCCTGCTGGAGCTTGGCTTTTGCAGTATGTTTCACTTCAGCTTATCCTGCAAGCTGCTGATTGAAGGAATTGTGGGACTCCCCCTCTCAGAAGGTGATGGAGCCTTATCCAAAGCCTGTTTGACTTAATAGAAAGGCTCCAGTTAACATTCACAGGCCCTGAAGTGGGTCTCTAAGGAACAAACCCAACATCCACCCTGTATTTACATATCAGGTACTACTGGTACTGCCACTAATCTATAATCCTGAATATAAAGTAACAACTCCAGTGATTTGTTCCAGTTGTGTTTGAAAGGCCATGGTCAAATGATCTTCATAAACCATTCTCTTTTGGCTTAACTTAAAGCTTTTTCCTGTTCTAATTTTATCTCTGCATAATTGTGTGGTTTAATACTTATTTGATTATCTGCCCAAATTGATGTCAGAGCAAGCTTTCCAAACAGCCATATTAAATATTCACACCCAAATGGGATTTTTTTTCAGCCCTTTGTTTTACAATGATCCCCTGGAGTATAAATGGGAACTTTCAAAGGATTTTAGTTATTCAGTAAGTACTAGGTCATGATTATTTAAGTCTAACAGGCTAAAGAGTCTTTGGAAGATTCATATATTTGGAAAAAGCTTGTGAACTGTTTGAAATCTGTTTGATTTAAGGATGCTGCCTCCACTTTTCCTTTTCTTTGTTTGGGTGTTTGAATAGCCAATAAAGGTAATAATAATTAAAAAAATCCTCCACTAATGCAAGTGCAGATTGCTTAGTTTCCTTTTTACACTCTCCCCCTTCAGCAATTTTTCACTGCAGTTTTTGGGGCAGTTTTATTCCTTCCCTTCACTGAGAAAGGACACAAAGGTGTTCGAGAAGCTTTTTCTGCTTTTCAGTCATTCTTTGGGTTATTTTCTGCACCAGTAGGCAAGAGAAAGGGACAGGAGGGATCTGGAAAAGTGTAGCATGCCCTCACTGAAAACCCAGCGGGTTCCCAGTGGTGCCCAGCACCTGGCAGTCCTACTGACAGTACCTACCCTGGACACACATGAAGGGGTCTCAAGGATGTATTGACCTACCCAGTCACACCAGACTCTGTACAGCTCTCTCTGTCTGAAGGACCCTGTGCCACCTATCCTGTCTGCTGGACATTGTTGTGAGGGGCCGGTGGGACTGACAGAGACCCCTGGGACAAGGCCAGTCCACATGCCAGGTAAGGCCATCTCTCATCACAAATGCTCTCCTTGGGTCTAATTATATAAACCAGCTAATCCTGATGCCACATGGAAGCACAGACAAATTGTTCCTGTCCTCAGCTGGTTAATGCAGGGGATTCATTTCTGGGCAACAGCCAAATTGCCTGAACTGATGCTAAAACTCCCTTAGTGATACAGCTTGACAATTAATATGACCCTGTCCTTGAAGCTGCCCTGTGCAGGAGACACAAACCCAAGCCTGCACCATCAAGGCACCAGTCTCCATGCAGGGAGGAGCACTAACTCTGTCCCACCTTTACAGGGCCTGCGGTAAAAGGCTGTTCCTGAGAAGAGGCATCTGGGCAGTAAAAGATGCTGTGCCATAGCCAAATAGGCTCTCCAATGATTTTGCAATGCTACAAGTCCCATACTGGTCACAAGAGGAGGAAACCCAACTAAGATAATTTCTAGGGCTGAATAAGCTTGCAGTTGGCATTAGCTGGCAATAAAACATAAGGAACATATAAGCAGCCTTCCTCCCTATAGCATTGGTCAGGCTAATGCTAACTCTGGCCCAAGAAGCAGAAGTAGCTTATTTGGCACAGACGCAGCAACATAAATAATGTTGCTGATGTCTGTGCCAAATAAACTACTATGGCCAGTTCTGAAGGTCTTCTAAATGCCAAGAGGAATATCCACACTCACATTAGATAGCATCATTTCTTTGTTGTTGCCTTAGGACAACATTGCCAAAGGAGCTGTCATTTTAAAAATAAGCATTAGCCTCTGCCTCTTGGAAACTAGAAACAGCAACCTAGCTGTGGGCTCACACAGCTTATGCTTGGTGCTCACAGCTTTGCTCTTCCAGGGCAGCCCATCACTGATACAGTCACCAGTATTGGGGACTTCATAGGACAAGAAGGATTCAAGCTCTTATCCTGCAAGAAAAACAAAAGCAGTCATGTAAGTAAGTCCAAAGGCATTTTACAAAGAGTAAACTTTTTTTCCTAAATGAAGTAGAACTTGTGATCTTTTCCATTTTTATTTTATCTTTATGATGTGATAAACTGAATGACAAATTAAGAAGGATTGTTTAGGAAAAAAGATCAGTGGAAAATACTGGGAAATATGCCAGTTGTGGAAGCAGCCTATATCTAGTGGGTATTTACAGTTTTCATCAAGGACTGTGCCTCTCAAGATAGCTGGCCTTAGACCTTTTCTTTCAGCATTTAATATTTATCTTCAGTTAAGTCTATGCTAATTGTAATTTCACAGCTTAAAGCAAACTGAGCACAAGTCCCAGCAGTGCTAGGTGTTCAGGCATCTCACTGACTTCAACTCTTTATTCCTCTCTGCTTCAGATCGCTGTGTTCTTCTTTCTGCAGCCTACAGAACAGGATCTGCCACATGTGAGTGTCCTGACTGCAAATTTGTTGGATTGATTCACAAATGCTTTGAGATCCTGAAATGAAAAATCTTTAGTCCTACTTCTCTATTCTTAAGACAGCAGGTATCATGTGAATTTTCCCAGAGTAACTGTTATTTGCTGGAGTAAAACCAACAAAAACATAGCCATATGTTTTTGTGCCACCTCTGACTTTAAGTATCTTATACGGGTAGTGCGACTGCTTTGCTTTACCCATCTCCTGCTGCACCTCCTTTTCCCTACAAAGCACATTCTGACAGGAGGCTGCCCAAACACCCCCCCTGTCAGCAAGCTAACCCTTCTGGCCAAAGGGTGCTGGAGAAGACAAAGAGACTTCACCAAGCCGAGCAAAATACGTGGGAATGAAACTCTGTAACCAGCTCTGTGGGAAACCCAATGCCAGAAACCAGCTTAAGCTCTTGTGAAGGTTTAGGGACAGGAGTGAGGGCAAGGCAAAGCAGGAAGCTCCCAGAGGGAGGGCGAGCAGCACCCTGTCCCCAGCTCACACCATTGTGCTTTGTTCAACCTCCACAATTGTGCGAGCAGAGCCCAGCGCATCAGCTTTCACTTCGAATTTCCTGCTTTTTGTCGGCTCGCATCCCAGGGACTGAAACATGGCTCTTATTATGGAGCCTGCAGAAAAGAAACCTCTGCCCCATAAGCATGTGCCCAAACCTTACAACGGGTTCCCAGCATCAGGGCTCCCGCTTTAAGGGGATGTGGTCTATTGAGATGCAAAGAGGCATGCACAATACCCAACTGGATCTTGGGCTGGTTAGTCTTGGCTACTGTAGTTGAGAAGAGCCTCTGTCACAGAAGCCACATAATATCCACCTCTGCGTGCAGCAGTCCAAGGACCATCTTGTGACTTGTTCAGCTGGGCTGACTTCTCAGCAGAGATTCTTAATCGCAGCCCGTACAATGTCTCTTATATAGATTGCAGAGGATTTGGCTTTATACAACAGGCTCTTGATTCGCAAAGCTCCTTCATCCTCCTCTTGCTCATGCTTTCTTACTGAGCAAATCCAGGATTTTGTCTGAGTCACTCCTCTTTGGCTCCTTGGCCTGACCACATGCCTAGTCTGAGCTCTCAGACTACGTTGTACCCTGGTCTGCAGGAGAGAGAGCTGGGAGGAGGGATGAAAACCAGAGTAGTAGTAACGCTTGTGGCAAGTCAAACTGCTGTGTTGGGCTTGGCATAATATTGCTGGTCCCCCAGGATTTGGCAAAGGGAGCCCTCAATTCAAAAGAAATAAAAAAGCTGTCCCAGATCTGCCTGGACTAGGGGACTTTGCCTGTCTCTATGCTACACTCAGCATTGCTGGGTGTCCCGTAACTGTCATGAGCTAACCCCTAACCCCTGTGCTCACTGATGTGGCAGGTCTCACGAGCTGAGCATGAGCCTTCCTCCCCTGGCCCCCTCCCTCTGGCACTGCACAGAGCAGCAGTGCAGCACCCACATGTACCTATATGCAAGACACACGTTTCTCCTGCCAACGTCTTGGCCTGCCTGATCTGCTGGCCACTTACATGTGACTTCTTGGAGCTGGAGGGAAGCAGCAGTGATTTGCCACAGTGGTGGGAAAAAAAACCAAACACCACCAAAGCAGTTTGTTCTGCTGCTCCTTGTCTCTTTCAGTCATAGAATCCAGCATAAACAGTCATCTCCCCGGCTCTGTTCTGCTTCAAGCAAGTCCTATGTCATCCCAGAAACCCTATCTCTGAGATCATCTATGAAATATTTATTTCACTTACATGCAAGAGAAAAAGAAGCAAAAAGCCTGCATAATATTGATGGAATCCCTGATAGCTAAATATTGAATTATTTACAGGCTAATTGTGCAAGTGACAGTCAGAAGGTTGCTTAGGCTGCAGTTAATACATTTTGCAAAACATTCAGACTTGGTTTTCATGCTCTGGTGAGTCCCTCAAAACCAGGTGAACTAACTTTGCAGGTGAAGAGCTAGAATATCCACAGACATTTGAAATAGCCACAAACTTTACTCAAAGCATCGCTGTGAAGTAGAAAAGGGCTCGCAAAACATGAACTAGCTGCTTGAAGATATGCATTTGGAGTAATTTCAAATGCTCAGATGAACCTTCATTGGCTGCTAAATGGTGCTCCCAAAAGCCACAGATCTCCCACGGGTCTTGTGTTACATCTGAAACTTCCAGGCAAATGTCCTGGATAGTCCAAGGTATCTGATATGGCATTAAATACATATATGCAAGACACTGAATTGAGCCACTGGGACTACTGGCCCCAGCAAACCTCCCATCTTAGGGAGTAGTGACCAAAAAGTGCAATTCTCCCTATACCACAGCATCCTTTGTCTCATTTTTACTGTAATGTTTGCTATGTAGCTGTAATGCAGTATTTCATACATGCACTAAAGGTTCTCCTTTCTGCCCAACCTACAGCAGAGCAGATTGGCCACTGAGTCCCAACTCAGAATATGGATTTTCAGACACAGACCTTTTCTGTCCAGTCCAGGTACACAGGTTGATATGGCAGTTGTCACAGAGACTTGACTATTTCTCTAATGCCAGGCTTCTCTCCAGCCCTTTCTCTCTCTCATTAGTAAATACATACCTGAACCCTGACATCTGGAGCAGTCCCCAAGTTGCGTCTCTGAAAACACTCTTGTATTCTCTATTCCTCCTTGTACTCCTAGCAGAGCTTTGTGGGGATTGCCTCCTTCGCAAGCACTACAGCAGCATTTTGTGACCATCCCTTGAAATGACTGGAGCTAAACAATGCTCTGGGAAGCCTGTTCTGGCCTTGGGATGGTAACAAGTGAAAAAAACCAAAAGGAAAAGTCTAACACAGTATTACCATGCTGTCCTTACCATGCCTAATAATGCTCATTTCCTCTCGAGATGAGACACAGCATGTATGTCTAAACCCCTCAGCCTATCCCAATTTACAAACTCTAGTACAGCTGTAGGTTTTAAAGAGACAGCCAAAATTAATTACGACAGATTAAGGACTAGAACAACATACTACAATGACCTCTTGTTAAACTGAAACATCTGATCCAAACCAAGCAATTTCAGCCTCTTGTTAAGCTCTTGTTCACAATCTCTAGCGTTTTTCTGCTGAGCACCATCATCTGGACATGGTCTACTTAGATGTGCCCAGGCTGTCATTGAGCAGCTTTGCCATTGATAGCATTGACCTTGGCTAAGAGAGACAAGAAAGCAGGTTTGTAGGTAGCCCATCACCTGCAGGCCTGAACAGGTGGAATTTGTTTGTTTGGTTTTGATGTTATCAGCCTTTTGTTCCATTTAGAACTGGCAGGCAGAGAGGGACAATTAAAGCTTCTGCTCATGCCAGAAGAAAATGTGTTTATTTTAGCCAGGTACTTTTCCTTCTCTTCCTTCCCACTTAAGCTTTTCTTTAAATGAGAGACAAAGATAGACAGGCAGATGACTTTGCTTGTACAACAAATGCCAAATATCTCAAAAAAGAGTAAGAAAACAAGCCAGTGTCTGCTATATAGGCAGAAGGACCTGAGGGATGAAACAGCAACACAATTTACCTGAAGATAGTGATACAGCTGGGATGACATCCCAGGTTGGGAAGGTGATTGCACCTTTACAAAGCCAAAACTTGTGTAGCTTAGGAATACTTTTTATTGTTTTACAAATATTCAGTGTCTAAAATGAAAAATAGAAGCCATTTAGTTATCAAATATAAGTAAATCTGCAAGGTTTTGCCACTCTTTTCATTTTGTTTGAAAGTATAAATTGAAAACGAGTTAAGTCTATGGCCAGCTCTGCCTTCGTAATTCCAATTTAGTACAAGAGGAACTAGACTGCTCTGGGACAAGTGAATGCAGATTCACCTAGGGGCTGAAGATGATGTTAGGTCACTTGGACCATTAGCTTTTTGGGAAACAAGCCCCAAGCACACCCTTACAGGATCCTTCTTCAGACTGTCCCTGAACACAGCAAAAAAGACTCTTTCCACTGGATGCTCCACAGAAAGAAATAAGCTGCCCACCAGTAGAGTTGATGCTTTCTGTAGCGTATGTACTACCAACCAGTGTCTCACAACTCAGGTCTCTAGGTGGGGCGTACAGCAGAGAAGGTGCTCTCAGTTTCCTAACAGCCCTTAGTATGAAAGGGTGAGGTAGATGCCAGTAGGCTTTATATATCTTGCTATTCTGAGCCCCCTAGACTCATTAGAAATGTGATCCCTACTGGAAAACAGTCCTTAATATAAACAGGTTGATGAACATGGAAGAAAAGGGGTATGCTTTCCCCATTTGCCACTATTCGTAATCAGTTGTTAATCTGCTCCTTTCCCCTCCTCCCTGTTATTCTGCAATAGCTGTTAGTTGCTAAAGAAGCTGAAGAAACAATTAAGATGCATCAAAAAAGCAGGTAATTTCTCACATGCAGTGCTGAGTACCCAGCAGATGTGACTTAAGATAAACACATGCTGTTTTCAAGAGAGTATTCCCAAGGGTTTAGATAAAAATAATAAGGATGAGGGGTTTCAGCAGAAATCAGGCTACTTTTAAGTGGAAGGGCTCTAAGGGGTATTAATAGGCTCCTTGAAAATGCCATCATCTTCTTGTGTGTGTATTCCATAGCATTAGTGGTGTGTAATTAAAAAAAAAAAAAATTAAGCCAGTAGTCAGGCTAGACAGGGATTCTGGCAGGAAAAGTGGTAACAGAGGTTACAGCAAGTTGGGTTGGTGCAAACACCAGATACTTTCTGATTTACTAGAGGTTTTCAAGGCAGAACAAATGAGATGCCTACAGGGAGCTCTTCACCCCCAGATGATAGTGGCAGGTCTCAAGAGCCAGGATTTGACCCAGTTGGTTTCAGTCACCACAGTTCAGCCAACAAGGAAGCAATATACTGGGAGAAATGCTAGGATGGTCCAGAGCCAGATCTCAGTGGACCCAGGGTGTTGCAACTTTACTGAAGCATATGGCCCGCTTCCAATGTTAAAGAGTCCATGAAAGATTTCTTTCCAATATCCCCCTCCTTAATCCATCCCCAGCATCTGTCATCACACAAAAGGGTCGGAGGCAGCGGAGCCAGCATTATAGTAAGCGGCTTGCTGAGCGAGCCACAGACATTTGCCATCTTCTGGCTGTGATGAAGACTGGATAAATAAGGAAAACATTTTCATTAGCCTCGCTCACCTGAAAAATAATCAGCAGTCAACTCCTATTTTAAAAGGTGGCCTGTCAAAGAGTCAAGAAATAAAATCCGGTGGCAAATATGTTGCAAAGACAAACATAAACAACTACATCTGTGATGCTGCACCATCTCGAATGGATCTTCGATATCCAATTCCAGGATTTTATGCACTCAGACACATAAATCTCAGGCATTCATACTCTGCCAATATTTCAAGTCATATCCATAAAGCATATTTGAATAGGATTCAAGCTGATGAAAATCAAGTTGTTACTTTTAAATGGATTTGGTGACCCTGTGAATGGAGCTGATGGCTTCAGTCCAGCAGATGACAATCCATTAAATTAAAGAAAAATTTGCTACCACAATTCTTAGTACTAGGAGAGGTGTGAAAGAAAATGTGCCCTTCCAGGATGTGCACTACCATATTTCTGGTCCCACAGATGGCTGCTTGAATGGCTGCAGGCTTTTTGCCTTGCCTTTTCATAAGGCATAAAGATACTGAGTCTTCACTGTTTTCAGGGAGACATTTTAGATACAGTAAGCTTATGAAGAGACACATCCCACTTGAATTATTTTCAAAACACCTCTTCCTTTCAAGTCACCAATTCTCTGCGATGGAGGGAGAAGAAATGAAGAAACATTAAGCCAAAGCCCATAAACAGATATTTTTTTTGTGTGCAAGATGAGCCTGGGAGAAACAAAACAACTGAGGTACCCAAGAGCAGCTCTGCAGGGAAAGGTTAAGGAATAATAAAGAGGGATTTAGATCACACCACTTTACACACATTTATGAGGGAGAAATTTAACACCCAGATAACAAATTCAGTTCAGGTTTTAATTCCCCTCTCCCCCCCCCCCCCCCCCCTTAAAGATGACATACCCTTCCATTTGTAAATTACTTTAATTTAAATAATTCCAGGTTAACAAAACGTCTTAAGTTTGACATGCCCCAAATTACAAACCAGAAACAAAACCTCTTGACAAAGGGTAAGGGAAAAAAATGTAATCCAAGCCCAAATCTCCTTTCCTAAACTGGAGTTTATGGTCTGTGAGCTGGCTGCCCTCCAGAGTCTGACACAATGTCTGGAGCACCCAGAGCAGCTGGAATTCATTTTCTTCCTCCAAATCTATGCACTTTCATATGAAGTCGTGTTTTGGCACTGCTGCCTAAGAGAGTTCAGTGCAAAAAATCTAACCCCGGCCGTGTTTCTTTGCAACCCAGCACTCATCAAGCAAACAATGAAAAAGAAGAAGAAAAAAAAAAAAAATTAGAGAAAGAAAAGAAAAGCCCTTTCCCTTCCCCCACAAATACACAGATGACTGTACCAAACAGAGGGGCTATTCATGGCTGTTCAGGAATGGGTCACAAGGAGAAATGTTTGCAGATAAAACCAACACTTCTCCCCCCCCCCCTTTTTTTTTTTTTTTTTTAAATAAATATTGTTGAGCCCCCTGGTAGGCCGTGGGGTTGTTGGAGT
>JANHGN010023222.1:588-91368 GCA_024605025.1 Megaceryle maxima | reverse complement strand
TGTTCCAGCCCCCTGATCATCTTCATGGCCCTCCTCTGGACCTGCTCCATCAGGTCCATGTCCTTCCTGTGCTGAGGGTTCCAGAGCTGGATGCATTATTTCAGGTGAGGTCTGACCAGAGCAGAGTAGAGCGGTAGAATCCCCTCTCCTGATCTGCTGGCCACGCTTCTTTTGATGCAGCCCAGGATACAACTGGCCTTCTGGGCTGCACAAAGGCACAAGATCTTAAGAAACCTATGTCAATACTTGTGGGCCTTAGATCACCTCCATGTCGGCACTACACACAGCTTTGAAAGTGATGCAGATATACAAATATGGTTTGGGCCCTTTTCAGGCCTCTAACTCAGACCAAGCTCAAGTACAGGAAGTTCCACCTCAACAGAAGGAAGAACTTCTTTACTGTTAAGAGTTGTAAAGCATTGGAATAGACTCCCCAGAGAGTTTGTGGAGTCTCCTTCTCTGGAGACTTTCAAGACCTGTCTGGATGCATTTCTCAGTGATCTGCTCTAGTCTTGTCCTGCTCTAGCAGAGGAGTTGGATTTGATGATCTTCAGAGGTCCCGTCCAACCCCTAACATTCTGTGATTCTACGCTGCAGAGACATCACCTAAGCCAAAGCACCTCATGTCCCAGAAGCATTCCCAGGCACCTGCCAGAGAACAGGGGATTCTCAGTCTAACACTTTGCCCGAGTTAGGTGCTCAGTTGTACAAAGCCAGCTTTTCTATCATACCAGATTCTCGAGAAAGAAAAGCTCCTCCTGAGAGCAATGTAGCTGCAGTCTAACAGAGTATTGAACAGTGATCTTCAGGGACTTTTCCTTTTCCACTGATTACAGAGGAAGCCTTGGGGATAAACCTGCTGAATTGAGCAGGTAAATTAAATGGCATTACCCTCTCCTGTTTGTTTCCTCAAGGAGGTTAAATTTTAGGCTATGTCCTTGGGAGAAATACAGTACGATGCAGAGATGCTCAAGATATTGTACTAAAACCCCCAAACTGTGTGCATGATTCACAGCAAATGCTGCCAGAAAATTATTGTCTGACTGCTGTGCCCACATAAAAAAATTACAAAGTACAGAAAGCCTTCTTCAAAGCATAATAGGAGTGTGATTATAACAGACCCTTCATTATAGCCTTAACTCTGCCACTGTCTCTATAATAATAGGAAAAAATATCCACAAAGCACAACTCCCACTTTGTAGCACAGCACTATTGTTCTGCTGTCACGTGTGACAGAGTAAACCCAGGGTAACTTCACTGACATGAACATGGTCACTCCACAGTCTCTTTAGTAAAATAGGGAGGGGAAAAAATTGGCCTAAGCCCTGCATCAAGTGGAAGAGTATAAAAGACTTTGTTACTCAAGACATCTAAAGAAGGGGACTAAGAAGGCCAGGCAGAGAGATGCCTTTCATTCCAATAGCTGTAGCAATAGTGATCTGCACCCACATTATGAGAAATTACTTTCATCTTTTGAGAAATGCCCACGTCTTTACAGATCTTGCAGCAGATCAAGAAATACCACAGCTTGTGTCAGTTCCCCATGGACTGTTCTACCAGAAAAACAGCATACCCAAGCATTGGAATATCTCCCTTGGGAAGAGCTGTGGTAGTAACACTCTGGCAAATGCACCTTTACTACCTTTTTTTTTTTTTTTTTTTCCCTGTGAAATGAGGAACTTAGACTACTAAATCGAGCTTGTGGCAACAGCAGGCAACTGCCGCAGTCTCATAAATCACATCTTGAAAACATAAATAACCTCTCTAGGTGATTTCCCTAACTTCTTTGAGTGGCTAAGTCTAAAACTTCTTTAGTGCCATAAGTCCTCTAGTCCCTTGCTGTTGTTATTATTTTTTTAAGGAGCAATTTATTGTCATTTGTTACTGCATCACCAGAGTCCTTCAGCAGCAACATTGCTCTATCTTCCATTTTTAAACCCACTCTACCAGATATACACATTAATCTCATCTCCCCCATCTTGCCTGGCTGAACAAGCCAGTGTGTTCCAGTTTCTTGGGATGTGATGATATCTCCTGATCATTTTGCTTGTTATTTCCAGTATGAACTCAAGACTTATGATATGGTAAGTATTCTTACTCTCAGCACTACCTTTAGTGAGGACAGCTTGACTAACAGTCTCATTATCTGAGAAGCGTGGATTAAGCAACAGTTCATTGGGAAAAATTTAGTTCCTGTGTAACACTAATAGCACATTCCTGTCTTTACAAGACTTTACCTGAAGTTTGCCACATACTTCCATAAGGAAGGGCTCAACCTCAATCCCACCTCAGCACCATCAGCTTCTGAGCCCTGCCAATGCCCCAGGCTTCTTATAGTCAGAGCAGGAAAAGCAAGGAGGCAGTTAACCATCCCAGGGAAGAACAAGGGGAAAAGTGCTGCTGCATACCAAGACCAGAGAGGAAGAGACATCTGGAACCTGTTCCCGACTGATCTTGTGCAAGTCATGTAATCTTTCAGCACTTCACATTTTCTGTCTATAAGGTTATGAAATAACACTAGAAGTATTAACACTTGTCCTCAACCTGGGGTGGAGGGACGAAGGATTAAGTCATTCCTATTTGTAAAGTAACACTAAGAAACCCCAGCAGAAGAAAACAGAACAAGGCATTATCAGCAGACTGCACCAGCAGCCTCCCCCATGTCGTCGGGTTTGGGAGCACAAAAGAGTAAGCTTTGCAACTAAAAAGCTACAGCCCAGGATTAGCCACATCCTGCTGTGCAGCAACACACACCCTCACCCTCTTCCCCCAGGAAGCTGAAGTCTCGTGGGACCAGTTTGGCCCAAAGCTGTAAACTGGAGTTCCTTGCCTGGGGAATTTGTCACAGAGCAGCACTGGAGCGTGAGTTCAGGTTCTCCAGAGCTGCAGCATGCTGCTGAGCTGCACAGTGCTTTCTCAACCACTCCCAAACCAGAGCAGGCAGGGGATACAGGGGCCAGCTCAGTCTATCCAACAAAACTCACATACCAAACTACCCAAGTCTTGAGGCTACTGCCTGAGGTCTTAGACACCTTTCCAGCACTTCAACTATCAAGCCAGATCAGTGACACTTAATGCCTCAGTGCAGATTGTAGACTCTCTAGCATTATGCATCAAGAACCTGTTAAAATTCTCCCTTAGGGTATTTGTCCAAAGGCCCAAATGTTTGCTAAAGGACTCTTTCTTCTTTTAAAGCCTCTCTTCAGACACTTTCACCAAAAAGCAAGGTTCCCAAGCACCATAGAGTTAAATCAGTGGAGAAAAACACCACAACACTATTTACAGGAAAATAAAAGGATAAGGAGAAATCTGTGGTTACTAAAACAAAATTACAAATCTGTCACCTCTCATTTCGGATAACATCAAGTCATGCTCCTCTGCAGAATTACTATCTTGTTTAGCCCAGCTACTGACATCTGCAAAGCACTGTCCACTTGCACAAACCCAGGAAATGGCCCTCTGCATTTCCTGGTGAGGACAGGCATTTTGGAACCCAGCACGGGGACCTATGAGGCAGCAACTCTGTTGCCTTAACCTACTTCCAGACAGTCCCTTTCAGTTACCAAGATGCAATTTATTAATCCCTGTGCCTTAATAAACCCCAGTGTCTTGCAGATGAGCTCTGCATATGTATTTCAAATTCAGGCTTACTAATGTGGTAAGAAAGGAACAAGATTACCTGTTGAGAAGTTGGGGAGCGCCACTTGACCTGATCCCAGCAGACCTAGCAATGAAGGCAGGGGAGAAGGACAGAGCTATCCAGTAGCTGACACCCTTTCTGTGCTGGAGAGCAGCAGCTAACCGAAGTTTCTGTACACATTCATTTCAGGAGCCTTACAACGAGCCGAACGCTATTACTGCGCTCCCAGTTAGTAATATGGAAAGCAGCATGAGCACTGCCAGCAGTCTCCTTCTGATGGCAGTCCTGAGTAGTGACAGCAAGTGAAACCGAGTTCACTTCAACCCTCCTGGAATCTCTTGCTAAACTGGCAACAACAAAAGTAAGAAAAATCCCCAACTAGACCACTTTGACCAGGCAGTCTGTACCACTGCCCTGCTTACTAAAAATAAGGCCACTTTCTAAATGTGAAATGAATGATCTGAATAAGGGAGACAGATCATTTCATGGACTTCCCTCTTTACAAATGCTAGGAAGAAGAATCATGTTGACCCTGTTTCACGAAAGAAAGAGACAACACAACAAAACCCCAAATGGGTAGCCCCAGGAAGGCTTATGATGACAAAGTGGTTATTAATCTGAGTGCAAAATGTGCTCAGGGCATTTACTATAAGCCACAAATAAAAATGGGAAGCTAATTTCTAAATACATTTATGCTTAACTGAAAGGAGATGTTGCCTAGCTCTGAGTTAGGTTTCCATATTAACTATGTGAACAATCATTAGAGCTGGCAAAAGTCCCCAGAAGTATCTTGCAAAGGAGAATGCAGACTTTTCATTACTGACTCAGTATAGTTAAGACTTGGGTTTTTTTGGCATATCCCCATTAGCAAAGTAGAGAATTAAAATATCTCAACCCGTATCTGTATAAAACCCATTACAGTATCTTAGCGACAAAAGTCTAAGACTTTATGTCAAGTAGTAAATTGCTTACAGTGACAGTACAATTGAATAAACTGTAGACTCGTTTTTTTCTTTGTTTGGTTTGTTTGTTTTTAGTGTGGTGAATTTTTTTTTTTTTTTTTTTTGGTCATCAGAGCTGTCCACATAAAAGATTTGCAATCACTTGAGTTCCTCAGTAATTTCTGAATATGTCAGTAAGGCACTGGAATCCCCTACTGAAGTCTGGAAAAATACTGGTCTTGACCTTATCAACACAGAAACAATGATCTGCCACTTAAAGATGTACATGGGGGCTCTGGAAATGAGTCCAGTTCTTGGGGCTGACACATGCTTCCTCTGATCTCAGGAAAGTCACCTTTTCTTTTTACTTAGTTTCCACACAATTTCAGTGGTGATAACACACAAAATGGGTAACATCTTCAACAATATTTCCTTTGAGAAGAGATATGTTTCCCACCATGTAATTACACAAGCCTTAGGCAGAGTGAGCTCCAAATGAAGTCTTGAGCCAATCACCAATAAGAACAACATGAAATGCTGAGAAATGCCTTTGATCACTCCTGCAACAATGTCTAATCCAAAAAAATCATAAAATAGTGTATGAATTCAAGTATCTGAAAATTATCTATTCATCTAAATGCTTAAATAGATCTAAGCTAATCTATCAAAAATCTACACCAGTGTATCTACACTTTGTCATTTCATTAGCATTTAAGGCCAAAATAAAGGGTTTGATAATTCTGTATATAAATAACTATCATTTCAGCATTATCTTTGAACCGAGTCCAAAACTTTTACAGTTAACTCAAGCATCAGTCTGAGAAAAATCACATGTTCTTTTTTTAAAGACATCATGGGATGGAGAATGTACCACTACTCTTGGACATGTTTTTCAGTGGTTAATCCCCTTTAAAAAGGGTCCCTAATTTACAATTAGGCAGGTGCTGGCTCTTACCATATTTTTCACAGATAACTATTCCCTACCTCCCTCTCTCAGTGATACTTCTACACTGTCATCAAGTCCACTCATGTGATTCTTGTAAAAAATTAAATTGTGAGACTCAAGGGGCTCAGCCTACCTAAAGCTTTTTAAAATGAAATAAATTTTTGTGCCCCTCTCCTCATCTTCAAATATTAATGCCTTTTAAGAAGAGGAATACCAAAGCAGTACACCCGACTTAGTAACCGCCTTGACCTCCATTAAACCAGAGGTAACATTAATTCCTCTTTTCCACTCCTGTGGTTTAACAGAGTGTTCCTATGATCCTTGGCTAAGAACACAAAATGTTTGGTTGGGTTGTTTTTTTTGTTGGTTGGGGGTTTTTTTGGTTTTTTGTGGGTTTTGGTTTGTTGTTGGTTTTTTTGTTGTTTTTTTGGGGGGGTTTTTTTGTTGGTTTGTTTTTTTTTTTCCCCTACAGCACTCCCATTCATTACACAAGCTGTCCCATCCATCCAGTAAACATTGCTCTTTCTTCTTGTCCTTCTGGCCTTCTTTACTGTTTTATGCAACCATTTTTCAGAAGGTAAAATTATCCATTTTCCCCACGGACTTTATGACAGCAGCCCTTACCACACTGTTTAGTTGGTTTACAAACATGAATTAACCAATGTGTCCATTGCCACTCTATACTGTGAGAGTGGTCGGGTATTTTGCAAGGAAGGGGAATTAAGATCAGTAGCTTAGATATCAACATCTAAGATGTTGCCAGCAAAACAGTTTTACCATGTACCTATTCCATCAAGTAGCTATGGAAGGATACCATCAAAGCTTCCCCTCCCTGGGCAGCCTCAATGCCAAGAGGCGAGCTCCGAAAGACAAAAGATTTGAGCTGCCTGTTTTCACTGTATATCAAACCAGCAGAGTGCTGTGCTAAACAGAGACCTGCATCCTGGTCAGGTGCAGAACAGCACTGCCTCAATATTGTCTATCCTGCTTCTGTCCCCAGAACACCTTGGTGAAGCTGTTATGGAGAAGAGTCGTTTCTGGCCATGGGCTGATGTCTGTTCACAGCTACACCTTCTGATTAACTTTCTCTTTTGGAGGTTCCAGGAAGGACAAACAAGCATGAGCTGAACCAACCAGCATTAAAACAGCAGCAGCCAAATCTAGAAGACAGGAGTCCTTCAAATTCCCTCTCCTTAGATGGGGTGGGGAGGAGGGGAATGTAATTAGTACAATTTTCACTCTTTGGTGACTTGCTAAGATATTTCTGTCCTGAGAGGGTTTTGGGTGTTGTCCTACACAAGGGCTAGCTTGTGCCTGCAAGATAGTTACTAGTTTCCTTTAGGAAACATCCAGATTTTACCATAATGCAGCATAAGTCTCTGCCTGCATTTCTATTCCTTATCTTCACTATTCCAGAAAGTAGACTGGCCACTGTGGTATAGTGTGATATACATAGGCTAACACCAGCTGTAGATTCATTTGTGTATAATCCCTTTCTGTTAGACAGGTGTATATAAAGAGCTTGCCTTACTGCTAGCCTGATCTTGTCAGAACCTCTCATGTGCACAAACCTGTATCTCATAAGTGCAATGAAAGCCAGTGTCATAGTAATTGTTCTATACATGCTTGTTATTCAGGCTGTATTAATGCATATTTTAACTGGAGATTAGGCAGAGGTGTGATTTCCCCAAGATAAGAAACACATTTGCCATGCTGTATTTTATCATTGTAATGGAAGTGTGCCACATAATATTTCCTAATTCTTTCATATTATGCTGAACAAGAATCTGAACTCTCTAGATGATGCAGGGTTACAAAATCTCACTTTGAGAAAGTTGTGGACTTTCTGGGAGGCCTCAAAAAAATCAGAGGCTTAGAAAACAAGGCCTGTGAAGAAAGACTGAGGAGCTGGTTTGTTAAACCTAGGAACAGGAGAACAGAAAGGACATGATAATAGCTTTCAAATGCACAGTACAGTGCAGCATCTGGGAAAATAATAATGTGTGGATAGGATAAAATGTCCCTTTAAACACAGAAGGGAGAGTTAGATTGAATATTAAGGAAAGTTTAATGACTTAGTGCCCAGGACAGCAAAGCACTGGACTAAGCTATGAGTTTATGGAGCCTCTGCCCATGGAGAAGCTAGAAATGGGTCACACACCCATACTACATTTGGCATGGATGGTAATAAGGCTCTCCCTGTAGAAGTGTTCTCAGGCTGCCTCCCAGCTCTCTTTTCTACAACATGAGATTTCTAACTAGGCTGCATAGTTGCTATGTATGTTCATTTGGAACTGTACCTATCAAAAGGCCAGCATAGGTGATTCACAGGGACTAGAATTAATTTCTGCTTTTTCTCCATGGCTGCAAAAATCTCCTGAACTGGATGGGTATTACTTTAGAGTCTGGAATCTAACTGTTCCTACAGCTACAAAGCTTGTGATTCACAGAGAGGAAGCTGAAGGATATTAAACTAACAGCATTTGGGCCTGAAATAGTGAATTACCAGAAATGGAAGAATTTGTCTTTTGCAATGGGAACAATGAATCCTATAAAGTAACACCATAAACATTCTCAACTGCTAAGAATGCTGACCCCCTTCTACCTTTATAGCAGGATACAGTTACCGTTCCTGACAACGTGCAGACAAGGAAGGTGGGAGAACTGAGAATAAGAAATGAAGAGCAAGCAGCTTTGCTGCAGGCAGGAAAGATGCAGCTGGGATTAGAAAGAGCTCACACCCTGCTCAATAAAGCCACGTGGAGACATTGTGAACAATGGCCTGGAGATGGCCTTGAAGGACCTTTGTAACACAAAGTAAACCTTCCACCACCAGAGAGCCAAGTATGAATGAGGACTAGGTTCCAATGGAAAAGTAAAGGACAGATAATTCTCATCAGCAATCAGAAGCATCCAAGAGCACCAGCAGAAGGATCCATAACAGCAGTCCATATCAGAGGACTACCCCTAAAAGGCAGAGCAGGAAGCCTATGGTTGGGGAACACAGTCTGTCAGGGGTAACAAGCAGCACCCAAAATACTGGGGGTAGTTGTATGCATGGAGGAAGATGCATGCTTCTGCAGGAGACAGCTCAGGCCCATAAGTACGCCTTAGGCTGCCACCTGAAGGAGCAGTACCACATAAAGCTGGTGTTTAAAAGAAATGCAGTAGCTCCTCATGAAGCCATGCTTACAGCTACCTGATGATGCTTTGCTGGCAAGAGGGTTTTACAAGCATCCCAGTTGGGAAGTGTCCATTTCTTTAAGAGACATGCAGTGTAAGACAGACAAACCTGCCTCTCCTCCATGTCCAAATAGGGCCATTCCAAAGATTGCAACACGCATGTCTGGAGGGCTCCTTCTTCCAATGCTCCTGTAGAAAGCTACCAGGTAGACTAAAGGCTGGTGTACCCCAGACACTATGGCAAATAGATTCATGCTAAAGGAGGAACAGTGGCAGTGCATACCATGCTCCTTTTCCTGATTTTGTGATGTGTATCCCATGTGCAGCTTGAAGATACCAGTACTTGAATCCTTTTAGGTCTCAAAATAGAGGAAAAGCAGGAGTGAAAGGGGAAAGCTCACATAATGCTTCTAAATAGTGCCAAAACTCTCATGAACAGCCTGAAGATCTCAGAAATCAGGCTGTTTTGGAAAGATGTCAGCAAAGATCCACTAAGCACACCAACCCACAGAGATAGTGCCAGGTCTAGCCTACAGGCTATGCCCTGGCAAGGTGGCTACTCCTGTTTTTTTTCCATTCAATCTTATAACAAGCAACAAGAGCTTCAGAAGGAAGGCTCCCTTCCGCAGAGAGGAATCAAAGCCAATTAGCCATAGACTTAATATTTAAGGACCTAGGACAATTTCAACAAGTAAAAGGCATTGAAAAGCAAGCACTAAGGTGTGAGATCTACTTAGTAAAACCAAATGACCAGGTTATGAGCACACCAGGACAGGGGACTAGGGAGACTTTAGTCTCAGTATTATCACTGAGGGGTGCTTAATGCATGCTGTAATAGAGGAATGATGATGATACAGTCCCAACATAACTTGCATGGGATACCAGAAAGCACAGCTTTAAGTCCATGAACTTGTATTGTCCATGCCTGTGCTAACTTGCAACAGATTGTTGGGAGAAAATTGCAGGGCACAGTATATTATCCATCTGTGTCCTGTTTTTACCTCTCTATTTCACTGTCAAAGATGTAATGTCAACACACTACTGGAAAAGAACATATTTCTCCTTACCTTTGTCAAAAGGCTATAGAGAGAGAAGGGAAGGTGGGGGGAAGGCAAAATAAGTGTCTGAAGTGTTGTTCCTGCTCCTTTATCAGGCACAACTCAAATCCTGGGGAGAAAGGAAGAATGACTCCACTAACTTCAAAAGACATGCTCTTTTAAACCTTCTGTGCAAAGGATGACATTTTCTGTGTCACCACATAGTGGCACTCTCCACACACATTTCCCAAAGGTAAATCTGCAGAGTTATTTTTTCCCCCATTACCAAGATGCCCGTGATCATAAATGCCCCTGAGCAGAGAGTTTTTTCATAAACCACCAGTGACTAAAGCACGTGCAACCTGGAACCAGCAGAGATGGTCAAACAGCTGCCTTCACAGCACAAGTATTAGGTGATTACAAGTTGTTAGAAACCAAACACTAGGAAAATCTGATTTAAAAATTGCTGGCAATTAGAACTCTGGCAACACCACTCTAGACTCTGGCAAATCATTTATTCTCCAGGTCTTCCCCAGAGAAGAAGCCTCAAGGTCTCCCAAGCAAACACACATCCACTAAAACACCTCTCTGCTAGACACATTTCCCATGTGGATTTATTCAAGGTGAGAACAATGATGTGTTGATAGGACTGTGGCAAAGAAACAGGACCAAGTAAGGAGAAATGATGGAAAAGTAGGGAGGGGTTGGAAAAGAGCAATTCATAAAGGCTTTCCTGAGAAGTGTTGTTGTTTTCTCCTTATGTGCTAAGTGCCCAAGAACTAACACAAGCCTTAATGACACAAACATTACACTCACCTTGCACAGAAGCAAAGTATCAGAGCTGCCATCTATAACGATAGACATAAGAGGGGAAGCCTACATGACATAAAAAGTCTTGCTCATCTCTCCTAACTGGCCTTTAGATACGATCATGTGCAATAGCAGGTGGGAACTGGCCTGCTGGTGATAAAATATCTGTCCACCCCAATACTTTCCCCAAGTTCTTTAAGCCACAGATTGATTGGGATTTGCAGAGAGCAACTCAGGTGTATTTTGTCTCCAGTAAGACAGACTACAGTTGAATATGAAGGTGTTCTGAAGTACACCTTGAGCCCTGCCCCTTCCAACCTTCACCTTCTCATTTTCCACTTACCCAGCTATTATGAAAGGTCTTGTGCTGTGATGACAGAGATGACAAAGGTGAGTCTGGGAGTAATGGTGAAAACATGCCAATAAAGCATGAAATACCTTCAAAGTGCAAAGGAAAGAGGGGTGTCCAGAAAGGGTCCTATCAGTTTCCAGCTATTTCTGATCAGTCTCCACCTTTGCAGCTGCCAGTTCAGATGAGCTAGGCTAGCTGCCAGTTACCCAAGCAGAAGAATCCCAGATGACTATGGAGATCAAAAGGATTATCACACATGTATGGCATGAATACCAGTGACAGTGGTTCGCCTGGGTGAGGAAATTTCCTTCACAGCCCAAGCTCTATGCGGACATTGGGTCAGAATAGTGAATCCATTAATCATCATGTATGATTTTACCAGGGAGGACTTTGTCTTCCTTTTTCAGAAAAGAAACTCAGATAGGAGAGCAGTATTCATTAGGAGAAGTGATTCCATCGTACATGAGAAAAATCACCCCACAATATAAGGGGTAAGAACATTCAAGATGGTTCAGACAAAGGTTTTCTTTGGAAAACTCTCGTTCTTGCACAGGGGAAGACAGTAAAGAGTCCCTATCCATGCTCTTCCGTCTCTGCTATACTCAGTCATATCTTGTCCAGTCTGAAGATAACTTCTCATTCAGTCCTATAAAGGAGCCATTCTTGGTATTTTCCCATGTCTAGTATAGTCCTTGAGGATGAAGAAAACAGAACTGCATGTTGTATTCAAGGTGAAAGTGAACATGGCTTTTTTATTATTATTATTATTAAAACCCCCAGCTAAACAAACAAACAAACAAAACCAACCAACCAAACAAAACCAAAACCAAACAAAAACAACACACCAAAACAACATATAGACAACACAACTATAGACAAAACCACACACCCCCCACACTCAGAAAAATGCAATAGTGATTTCTGGTTTGTTCTTTATTCCTAATTTCTAGCATTTGATTTGTTTTTCTGCTAAGCTTGACCTGATGCTTTCATGGACCTACCTAACATAACCCCAAGATCTTGCTTCAGAGTGGTATGGTCAGCTCAAAGCCCATGATTTGATATGCACAGCAAGCACTGTTTTTCTCTGCATGCCTCATTTCACATAGATTCACATGAAATTTCACCCACCATTTTACTGGCCACCCATTCAGTCTCATAGGGTTTTTTCAACAGTACTTCACGGTTGCCCATTGTCTTTGCTGTCTTTAATAACTTGCTTTTACCAAAACGTTTGTAGTCTCACCGTTCTCCCTATTTTCAATGTTCATTCCTGAATATGTTCAGCATTACAGATCCTGGCACCAATCTGCAAAAGTCCCCTTGCAACATCCTCCCATCAGTATGACTTTTCTCCCATTTTCTCCTACCTTGTTGCCTATCTCTTTGCCAGTTATCTAAACCTCTCAGGACCTTTTCTCCTAGGCAATACCTGCACAGGTTCCCAAGAAAGTATTTTGTGAAGAAACTTTGTCAAAAGTCTTCTAGAAATCTTCTATCAGCCATTTCACTCTTATCTACACACTTTTCAAAAGAACTCCAAGAGGTTTGCAAGACAAACCTCTTACCTTTACAGAAATAACACTGCTATTTCCAAAACTGATTGTTTTGGTTTTATTTAATTGTCAAATATACTTTTTTTAAATATTACAGCTTTTACTAGTTTTAGTACTAGAGATGCCAGACTTACAAGCCTTCAGCTTCCTGGGTCCTCTCAAAACTTTTTTTTTTTTTTTTTTTTTTTTTTAAGACTGATGTTGTATTTACCCATCCTCCATACTTCAGGTGCCAAGAAAATTTTAAAAGAAATGTTACACACTGCCTTTAGCAATACAGCTATTTCATCCTTGAGTTCCTCAGACCTGAGGTGAAACCTTCCAGTCCTGGCAATTTGTTAGTGTTCAAGGCTGCTCAAACACTGGATTCTGGAGCCAAATCACAAATCTGTTTTGCTAGTGTTTTATGTTCTGTGACAGAGAGAGGCAGCGAGAAGGTACTATCAACACCCTCACTAAGCATCCAGGTCAAAGCTCAGAATGAGAGGAAGGCTAGTGAGAGCTGGGGATAAAGCCCCATACACATCCTCCTACAGAAGCCCATCTCACCCTGCATAGGAGGGTGGGCCTCATTAGAAATTTATCAATGATCACTGTATTCAAAAAGTAGCAGCAAAACTAAATGACATTTCCCCAGTACCAATCCATACCAGGGCCTCTTGGTACCACCATGACAGAGCAGTGGCAGTCACAAAAGGGATATGTTCTCAAGTAGTTTAATTGTCCATTCATTTGGCCAAATGAAGCATTTTAATAACCGGGTATCTTGGAGCAAATGCACATCACTCTGGTTAACCTTTCTGGCCTAATCAAAATCCTGTCAGACAGCAAAACCATGGTGTGGCCTTTGCCACGCACCACACTGAGGTGCTAAGACAACTGAACAAAAGGAGCATGTTTAAAAGAAGGAAAAGGAAGACAGATTGTGTTTATGAAGCCTTCATGTTATGAAGATGTCACTTCACTGCAGAAATGTGAGTGGGAAGACTACTTCTATTTGCATACCAAGAGTTGGGGCAAAGGTTGTGATGACAGATTTATTTGCCTTCCTTATCCCTCCATCACCCCCAGATACCACCACTATCAGCAAAGCCAAAACCACAGTCAAATGGTACAAAGACAGCTAGTTACCTTTAAGCACATTTGATAAATGGGATGTGAAAGGAGATTATAAATAAATAAATAAATAATCTCACTGTACTGCACTCCACTCCTGTGAGTGGGATTTCCTGCTGATAGATCAACAGCAAAACAGCTGGCACCCCCACTTCTACAAATCCCCTGGGAGCATACAGCTGCTCAAGGTCCAGGTTCATGTTTCACACCCCAAGAGTTCCAGGATGAGTCGCTTGGGCTGCAGGGAACAAGAAACAGTGGAAGGGCACAACCAACTGCAGGGCATCTGCAAAGGGATGCACAATTAGGTGTTAAGTCACACCTCAAAATAAATGTTGCTTTTTGGTTGTACTCATGAGTGTTGCAAATTTGGGT
Organism: Megaceryle maxima; assembly: GCA_024605025.1. Taxonomy (NCBI): domain Eukaryota; kingdom Metazoa; phylum Chordata; class Aves; order Coraciiformes; family Cerylidae; genus Megaceryle; species Megaceryle maxima. The sequence continues at coordinate 77,412 of JANHGN010023222.1, read as the reverse complement.
GCCAAAAGATGGCTATGATTAGAGTATTTACAGCTTGCCTGAAAACCCAGTAAAAGCTCCAGATTGCAATAGGGTTTTTTTTCACCTCAGATTGCAGACTGGAAAGCTTCAGCAACACACCTGAGGGCTTGAAAAGGAACAGACTTGAGAAGCTGCAGTGTCTGATAAGATAGTCCAGAGACCTGGGCCCAACAGTTTACTCTGCCATCTGTCCACAGTATGCACACAGGCTCCTGGCTTTGCCCAGCCGCAGGTCCCCAGCGTTCGGTGCTGTGCCACCATGAGAGAAGAACTCTCATGCTGCAGGAGGTCTCTGCATCCAGCTACTCTGCTTCCACACACCTGTAAAATTTCTCCATCTCCCATCCCTATCCTAATTCCTAGCATATTTTAGGAATTCTCTGTAAAGATTCTCTTCCTTTTTACACACCAGGGGGTCTGGGAATTCTCCTTTCTTCCAAAGCAGACTATTTTCCCCTTAACCACACAGCTCCTTTATCAGGGCTTTTGTTTTGTCTCTTACCAAGGACTGTGAATGCCCTTCATTTCCACACACACACCCCACACCCCCCACCCCAAGCCTCACTGACAGGGCCACAACTGGTTCCTATACTGAAAAGTGCAGACCTCTTTTCCCTCTTCTGATCTTAAACAAAAGCAGTGGTTTTCTGTGCAGAAATTGGTCCTGAATATTACAGGTGATCAGACGCAGCATCCACTGATGACAGACAGAAAATGCAGAGGCAGGTGTCTACTTACTCTTACCATGCTTCTGTAATGGCCAGATCAAAACCACTAACAGTGTGACAAAAATTAAAATAAAAAAATCTGGGCTTCTTAAGATGTACCCATTAACCAGGTGCTAAATTTGTCAGGGATTGCAGTGGGTTGGGGTTTGATATATAGATGTTGAATTTTGATAGCAGTGGTGCCATTTCAATCAAGGTAGAACTCAGATTCCACAGGTATCAGAATTGTTCATTAAGAAAAGGGAACAGAAAGAACAATTCTGCAGAAAAAAAACCCAATCTATTTTAAAACACATCTCTGTTTTGAAACATCCTCTCAGACAAAACAGGAAATGGGAGCGTTTAGTCCATTTTCTAGCTTTGGACACTGCCATACCAGGGAAAAAAGGAAAGGCCAAGGCTTGAAGCAGGACACAAGTAAGCTTTAAGTGCCTATGGACTGGTTGCAATAGAGTGTCAAAATGAAGTAGTTCTGGTTTTAGAGAGTCTCACGCTAGCAACAAGAGAAAGTAAACAAAACTAGTTTTGCAGACTGCTTGAAAACTGAGGAAAGCAGGCAAACTTGTCTCTCAAAGCAATTTGTTTTTCTTATAATTATCTCCTGTTCCCAGAGAGTTTCCTCTGGGTTTATTAGAAAGCTAGTAGCATCTGGCTCTTTGGAATCAGGTCCATCCCTTATTTCTGCAGTATATACTTGGCTAATCACTGCAGCTTTGAAAGCCTAGTGCCTAGGACTCTGCAGGCCACCAGGAGACAGGAATAGCTTGTTTAAAGTAATCTAGCCAGAGAGGGGATCAAAACAAGAAGGGGCAGAGCAGATCTGACAGGCAGCAGGCACACATGAGGGAGCCCATCTAAAATTTCAAACTCTTCTAGAGGAAATCAGATGGAGATCAGGCTTGGGATTCATTTGTAGCGGAACAATTGGCTTTTCTTATCTTGCCCTCCATTCCTATAGCACACCTGTGACGAGATCTCCTCCTCCTCATCTGTCCCTCTTCCCAGATCCAAGACCTCCTCCCTCCTGCGCAATGCTACATCATCCCACCTTCGCTCACCACTCCTACCTGTGCCCATCAGAGATCCACAGCACAGGTACTTGCTGTGACTCCTCATTATAGCTCAGAATTTTCCATTGCCCTCAGCAGCCTCATGGTTATTATACTCTCATCAGCTGGGCAAGTGAACTCAATCTTCACTTTTCTGATTTTCTATTGTCTGTTTATTAGATGGACCCTTTGTGAACTCAGCAGTTCACACTCTCCTGTGGTGCCAAGTGTAAAATTAATATTGACTAAAAAATCTGGGCACTTCTTTCTGGCTAGAGAGAAGACATTTGGAATTAATGGGAATGTTACAGTGTTTCACACCCACTGTCATCTTTTTGAAACCTCCAACTCTTGCAGCTCATTTCTAATTGCAGGCATTAACTCTTAATGGGCCTTGTCGGTTCTGGGTGGGTGGGTCCCTCCCTCAGCCAGCCCAGTGCCCACATGTGCTGGGCTGGCTGAGCATGTCCAGGACTTACTGGGTCTCCTTGTAGACAGCCAGCAGAAGTGGTGATGTATCAAAGAACTGTCTGGTTCTTCTAAATCCTTCACACAGCCATCAGGCAGACAAAGCCATAAAGTGTCCTCACAACCCAAGGCAGGTGAAGGGTGCTTGACTGAGAGCTCTGTTGGTACCAGAAGGGACACAGCACAAGTACTACTTTCTATCATGCTGCCAGTGAGGTCCTAGGCTGAGCTGGCAAAAATGCCTCAGTGTAAGGAGATCATTCTGTCTCCATGGCCTCAATTCAGCCCTCTGGCTGAGAGGTGACTAGCAGTGACTGAGGGGACAATTACTGCCAACTGTGGTAGCTACGACTGTGAGGGGGTAAGTGGCCTACTTAAGTTACAGCAAAGGCCACAAACTTATTTGCTAAATATCACAAAATAGCCCCTAAAAGATAGTATTAACTTTTTATAGCTCAGAAATTACTGAGAGGAGAAATCCTCCATCAGCTGAGTAAAGGCTGTGACTCTTGTTAGGGACACCCATGCCAAAAAGTTCAGTTCCTAGGTGTCTTTCTAGACAATGCTCTGTCTCAACAGAGAAGTGATGGTATTTTCTAACTGGCACCACTGCAGAGCTCAGGAGGCAAGACTGCTTAAATTAGACACCCCATTTTCCTGTACATTTTGGATGCTTGTAACACTGCCATCGCTGTAAAATGCTACACGCAGAGCAAGACACTGAAGAGCTGAGTCTTTCAATGGTCCTCCCTACAGCACACACACATGTTAACATTAGATTTCTTCTAGGGCAACCCCTGGTCCATCTGTCCTTACAGAGGAGTTGAACAACTGCTGGGACAGTGTATGCTGCTTGAGACACTGTGTCTTGTACATGCAAACAGCTGAGCACTGCAAACCACGAGAGACTGAGGCCAGGTCAAAGAAGTAGTGGGGACACTGAGGCAATATATTAGCCCACCACAGATGGACACCTTTCTCTTACTCAAGATATCAGAGGTGCTGGCAATCAAGGTTTTAGTTTGGCATATTTCCACAGGCAGTTAGGGCTAATTAATAGATTGGGGTTTTCTACTGGTGCATCAAAATCCCCCAAAGAGGTCAAGAAACACAGTCCAGGGAGGAAGAGAGGATTAGAGAGATGCTGAACATGCAGCTATGATCCCAGGCAAAAGAAATCTTGCTCTTGCATTCCCTGCACACCCTAACCCTTTATAGCCAAGAGCCTTTGCCAGCATCTTAAAACAAACATATAAAGCAATTATGCCTGCATAACAGTTACCATTAGTACCTCTGTGCACTTGCACTGCAAGTGTAAGAGAGAAGAGTTTAGACTTTATTATTATCACTTCTACCATGAAACATTTGAGAAACAAGGAGCTAACAAACACAACTGACTGTTCCCCTGTTCTCCTCACTTTCATTAACTGTCCCAGGCCAGCCCATGCCTGCTACAGAAGACTCCAGTATCATGGCTTTTAATTTCAAAATGAAGATAATACAGAATAAACTTGTGTTCTCTAATGAAAGACGGCTGAAGAAATGAAAAAGGCCAGATGCACAAGTCTCTCCTGGTCATATTAAGCACATAATAGACTTCCAAGCATGTTATAAATGGGGTAGTGCAGTATTACAGCACATATGAGAGAAGCAAGGCACAGAGAAGTGCTTGTCAGATCACATGCCAGTGGATAAACAGAACTGAGCTCCCACCTCCAGCCATGACAGATAAAAAAAAAGCTTCCATTTTAAAAAGGAAAGGACACATGGTCTCTAATGCTTCACCTGTGGATACTTAAAATAATTGGATCTGGACAGATTAAAGGTAAATGGCTGTTGCTCAGATGAATATAATGTACTATATGGAGCTACAAAAACAGACAGAAGTACTTGATTTTCAGATTAGACCAGCCGTACAAAAAATATGGATCACTGAATGCTGTCAGGAGAAGACATGGAATGCTTGCCAAATGAAGTGGCAGATTATGGCAGCTCAGACGCTAAGAAAATGGTGCATCTGATAAGCAGGGCAATGTGTAATGAACCCCCTCTGCCCAGTACAGTACAGCTGAGCTGCAGGTGTACAACTGGATCTCAAGCACAGCCAGCAGAAGGGTTTGCAGCAGCACAGATACACATTGGATTTTGTCTTTCCCTTCCTACAAAGGTGGAAAATTTCCAAGTATGTGATTGGCTCAACTTTATTCACACCAGACAACAGTCAAGACCAGCAGCCACAGGTTTTGAAATCCTCAGCCTGCAGCTCACAGAAAGATATATAACAGCAAAGACAGAGAGATAAAAACCTGCACACGCTATGCAGCATTTGACTTTACTCAACCAAAAATTAAAATGCTTGTCCTTTGAGAAAGATAGCAGGTGTTCCTATGTCTTGAAAGATCTTAGATACATGGAAAAACAGTCACTCCAAGCTATCTCATTATGAGAGATCAACTTAAGGGCAGATTCTTCTCTTGTGTGCTCCTGTACAACCTACCAAACCATCTTAGCAAAACAGTGGAAGATCAGGTGAGGACAGGCTGGTAGCAGTTACCCAGAGTGCACATGATAGGAGCAAATCAGCCCTGCTGCACACCTAACAAAGACCTTTCTTTTACCCTTCATCCCTATGCTTTAAAATGTAAGTAAAGAGAAGCTTTGAGAAGATGGATCCAACCCTCATGCTAGAAAGACACATATGTCAGTCTTCACATTAAGTGTGAGTAGTCACTAGGAATATCAAGGTAAGCACATCAGTGGGTGACTGCAGGATGAGATTGAAACATGCAGTTTGCATTGAAATGTAGCTCATGATATACTGATTTTTCCTTCTTCAGATGAAGCCAAAAAGTTGAGGCGCTTCATTCCTCTGTTTGATATGACTATCACTATCTAACAGTGTCAGCTGAGACTTGACATTGTTTCATTGTTTCTAATACTTGCCTTGGTCTTTTAGAAAACAGGCACAATGACCATTATTATTGTGCTATTTGTCTAATAAAAATGTAAAAGGTGCAGTTTATTTAGCAGTTGTTTATGACTGTGGCAAAGGTAAACTTCTTCAATAACCATTCAGTAATGATTAAGGCATGTTAAGAGTTTAAAACTCTAGATTATAATAACCTTTAAAAACAAATTGTTTGCCTTTGCATTGCTGCAGGGCAGAGTAAAGGCTGCTAAGGTACCTTAATTGCATTTCTACTCCTATGGTTTTACATCATGCTTGGACTACAGTTTTGAAGTTTCTAAGGCTTCAGCTGGAGGGATGTAGTCTGAACTGCAAAAAAAGGGAAACAGAACAAACCCAACAGAGAAAGCATAGGCATTTCCTGGAATTACATCTCAGGCAATTAGGATATGTCTGACACTCAGCAATGATGCCATGCAAAGACAAAGGGATTAACATCCAGCCAACACAGCAAAGGACATAATATCTTGGTTTGATCCAGGAAGTTATGCCAGAATCCAAATGGTCCAGGAACACAAATATTCACCCTCACAATCCTGCTTCGGGTTTAAAATGGTTCTTCGCTAGTTCAGGCAGGTCTGCACTGCAATGTGCAGTGCTGACACTTCTCACTGTGCACTCTCTCAGACTTTTCCCCCTCAGAGTCACCTACCAGCCAAAATTAAAACAAACGTTGCAGGCGATGTGGGCAGGGAGAAGGAGAAACAAAGCAAAGTGCTCCTCTGATTGACCATAGAGTTCTTGACACAGCAGGCTCTTGTGAGATCTGTTTGAGTGCAGACCTGAGTGACTCATTACAAAGTTTTGGTGTGTTAATTCAGAGGGCAGGAGTTAATCTGGATTCTACTGCCTGGAGGTACATGACAATTTTTTTGTTCCTTAAATGGGAGTGGTTGCTTCAAGCACAGGGGCACCATATTAGAAAGCCTGTTTCTTTGATATGATGTATGAGAGTGCAGCACTCACTCTCAATTTGAGGGAAGTGGTTTGAAAACAGTTCTCTACCTCCTGGGCTCATGCATGATGTGGCTGGGATTTACAACCTCGGTTAATGTACACATGTTTTCCAATTTGCATCTATTTCCTGAAAGATGCAAGCCTAAGGAATGTGGATGCTAATGTAGAAGCCTGTATTTGGATTGGTGAAGCAGATAATCCAAGATTAATTTCATCTGACAAAAGAAAACTATTATTGCAGTGTCAAACTCCAGTGTGCAGCTAGTAGCTCTCGGCAAGACTGGAGATGCAAGTCAGCACCTGCATTCTTGCACACAGGTGCCATTTGAAAATGCCTCGGAAGACTGGAGTGATTCTGACAGGGCAAAAGTCTCTTTGAAAGCAAAGCTGAGAGCATCCTATCTTATCACCTGTCTTCTGGCTGGACAGAGCACTGAGCCTGCGTGTGATACTGCAGCAACTATAAGACTATGCTGGCCATTGATAGGAGGTATATTATAACCACAGAGGAGGAATAATCCATCTCTAGCCTGAGTTTGAGGTCCTTCACTGAACACACACACAAGGATCTGACAGGGAAGCCCAATGCTCTGCATCTCATACATTTGCTGACCACAGTGGAAAGCACGAGCTAAAAATAAGTCTCTGATACTTATATAAATATGTGCCATGCAGGACAACATCGGATGGGTACTGCAATCCTTTAGAAAATTAAAGGGCAGATCCAATTCCTCACCAAACACACATAGAGGTCCATTCAACAATCAACCACCTCAGGTGATTTGAGTCTATTGCCCAGCACTCATCTCCCATTACATCTTCAGCTTGAGAAAAGATGTAACTTCGACTTTAGCAAATATGACAATATTTGAGCTGCTCAGCTTGTGAGCTGCTCCTCTCACATTCAGAAGTGATTGCTCCTCTTTCATCCAGGCATATCCGTGTGTTCATGCAAATCCTAGAGCAATATTGCCACAGGCCTCAGTCCCAGCCTTGCATAAGACAGCAATGCTAACCCTAAAGCTTCTGCATGCGTGAGAAACGAGTCTTTCTGTGCTGCCTCATCTGAAGAGAAGCAGATTAAAAGAGTCCTGCCCTTCCTATACCCTAACACATGGTTCTGGCAAATTTTTTATGGAAAAATACAACTGCAGAGTAAATGGTACAAAACGCCTAATAATAGACCAACTCTGAGTGAAGGAAGTACACAGATAGAAGCTGCTGTGAGCAAGAGGCGGGATCTTCCATCACCAGGAACACTCACTTCTCAGGGCCATTTGACACTCTTCCCTACTTCAGTCCTTCAGTAGAGACAGTGATGTCCTCTGAGGTTCCGCAGAGGAGTACTGGATAGCACTCAGATTGTGCTCTCACTGCAGCACTCTTATTTGCTGTAAATTGCTAGGACTCTACTTACCTATGAGCCTGGTCCATTCATACAAGCTGACCCTCTGACTCTATTTCCTTCTACCATTTAAGCCACATCCCAACAGAACTGCCACAGCCCTTTAATTCTGTGCAGCCATCCTGCACCCACCGTCCTCCTTGCTCCCTAAGGCTTCACCTTCTACCTATGCTGGTGACAGTTTCCCTCAGAGGGGTTTGCACTCTGCTATTCCGCCTCTTGCTCAACACAAGTACATAGACAAAGGCAAAACACAGAGAGTTGGTTGTTATAACAACACATTATAAAACTTACTAATCATTCATTCTACATATTAAGGGACTCCTCCTTCCTTTACCTACCTGCTAGAACCAGATTCAAAGCTGGTGACAGCCGTCAACATCCATGGGCAACGAAGCAAGTGCTGCATTACCTGTCTCTGTCCTGCACAGATGAGGTCAGCTCAGCATTATGAAGATTAAAGAGTTTTCTAAATTCTTCTAATGAACCCTAATGATGCCCCCAGCTTACAGTCCGAGAATGCTTTACCAACACTTATCACTTTACTCTCTCTTTTGTTTGAGGACCAGCAGTCTGAGAAGAGATGCAACAGATGAAGGCACTTTTGTAGCTCACCTCACTGCAATATGGTCAGGAAGGCCCCCATGGCTCATGCACCCCTGGAGAAAGATTCTCACTTACTGATATGGCACTCTTTTGTTACCTGGCCATTGGGAATTGGACTGTCATCCGAACCCCGCAGCATCAGGGAAGACTGATTTTTAGTTATTGAATATTGGTGAATGGTGAATGCTGGACAACAAGTACTGGAGGAGAAAGACTGGTAGCATACTTCTGAGTGAGCAGTTTTTAAAATCACCTTTGCTTACCACACATCACTGGAGTGGCTCCTTTTTGTTAGGATCAACTGCTATATACAACTGTGGTTTCTCTGCTGCACACCAGAAGCAAGTCCATTATTCAGAGGAGAGATCCCAGCAGAAAATACCCATAGACAAAAAAACTCCACAGACTTATAAAATATCCAGTGACAGGATGAAATCCTGGCCCCAATGAACTCACTAGATGTGAACTATAGAACAGGCAAGCTCTTCAATTGACTCTGCAACCCTGGTTACTAGGTACAGATATGGCTGCCTCCTGGCATCATGCTAGGAAGACACCTGAACCTATGCACCCATCCTTTAGCAAGGGAACATGGGCAGGCCTAGAGGGAACCTCAGTATATACCAATAGAAACCCCCAGTAGAGATGATCAATGGAAAAGCCTTAAAGCTGTGTGTCACAGTCTCTTAAGGTCCATTAACCTGCAGCACCCTAATTCTTGTAACCTCAAATATGTCAACCTTCAGAGTAACACAAAGCCTTCATGCAACAATGTGGTGGGGTGGAGAACAGAACCTTTCCAACTTCTGCTATGCAAACATCTTACACATTGGAGCATGGGATTTATTCATACCCATCTGAGCATGAATAAATGCCAGACATAAAGCAATCAGTCTTTCAGACTGTGGCAGAGTAAGCTGGTTCAATGACCTGTTGGGGTAGCAATTGCCCCCTTAATGGCTACAGCAAGAAAGTTCTGCTTGATCCATGCTCTGAATTCCCCATGCATGCCTGAGAGAAGATGTAGAGTCATTACAGGCTTAAGCCATCTGTGTTGGGGTCCTAGCTCCTCATATATGCCCCCTGATGCAGAAGAAACATGTCATGAGACATGACACCATATTTCTCCTGTCGAACTGCATCAAACTCCTTGGAAGCAACAACTCACGGTGACACATCACAACTACATAAAGATACAACACTACCAATATTGTAATGATCCATAAGTCTCAAAATAAATCTTGAGACTTTGTGCTGGAAGCAACGAAGACCAATGGGAAAAAATGCGAGGAGTCTCTCACTGCAGAGGAGGTGACAGCTCAGAAAAAACAACCCTGAGAACCTAGAAGACTGCTGAAAAAAGGTTGTTAAAAATGACCCACAAAGGAAAAAAAAAATGACCAGTGTCCAATAGAGATCCTCATCTTTCCTGCATTTAGCTTTTGTGTCATGTTAGCTGAACTCCTTGTCAAAACAAGTTCTGTTTTGCTGCTGTCAGCACAGTGGGCTTAACGTAGCTTAAGAAAAACATCTCACACTATTCTTCATACTTCATATATCATCTCCAACAAGCCAGATAGCAGAAAACAAGCTGCTACTGTGCAGCTGATTATTGGTGATCATGTACACAGGCAGGCCCAGCGATGGAAGAATACTACTGAATTTTGCTAAGATCTATTTTTAGCTACTCAGAGAGGCAATGAGTAACAGCACATGGGGAGTCTTTTACTTGGGGAAACATCCAGACTACCTGTTAAACAAAAATGCACCATTCAACATTTTCAGCACTAATAACTGCACCAGAAAGCACCAGTCTGTCAAGTCCCTTGTACACGGTGCCTGTTGATAAAGAGTAACAAATTTGCTGACCATATGAGGCATTTTTACATATAAAGATTGTCTGCAGTAATTTAAAAGAAGAGCAAGAAGAGTTGAGATGGAATAGACAGTAAGAAAAACTACTGCTATTAAAAACATTAAAACAAATCATGCCATTTGGTTTTGGGGTTTTTGGGGGGTTGTTTGGTTGGGGTTTTTTTATTTGTTTGTGGTGGTGTTTTTTTTTTTCCTCCTTTCTCAAACGGTTCAGTTGCTAAGCTAGCAGAGGCAATAAGTCACCTCATTTCTCTGAATGATCCTAATTTGGCCAGCTCCATTTCTATATATAGGAATGCACATACAGTAATGTCATATAGCTACTGGCTTCAGTCACAGAATATTAAACAGTTGCTTATATTTAATTGCAGAAAAATCAGGACATTCTCCTAACAACATGGTACTAAGAACTTGAGGGATATGTTCCTGAAGTAACTCATGTCAATTTTCTAAACCATCAGCCATTTAATTTAGGAGAATCCAGAAGATACGAAAATGATTCCCGGATACCAAGGTATTCCTGCCAGTGTTTCACTGTGAACCAGATTATCTATTTTGTCTTGTATCTCCACCCTGTGAAAATATCTCATCATCATTTTCCACTGCTATTCGGGAGGGGTTTTGTACTGTTCTCAGCAGCCCACATTATAGTCTTCATCCTCTCTACTGAGATTTGATGGTTCATTTCCTCTGCCCAGACTAACTTCAGATTGTCAATATAGCCCTGCAGTTCTGTAAAAAAAAGTACATACAAGATATACTTATTTGTATTTTGAGTTCCTCATCTTGTAATTTCCTTAGACAGCAAGCCAATGGTGATAAAATGGGCTTAAACTACAGCTTAACATTAAACAACTCTTCCTCTTCAAAGCTTCCATGCTAAATTATTTTTATTCCTGAAGATGTGTTCAAAGTGGTCTCACCCCACTCTCTGGTAAAGACCTTGAGTGTAAAAGGGAAGCTTATTTCTCATCACTTTCCACAAGGCTGGAAGCTTAGCATGGAAAATGAAAAGTATGATCTAGCTTGGAAGGGATGTTCTGTGTTTGAGTCATGCTCCTGCTACTGTTAGTACTCATGCCCTATAATTCATCAGCAATATGCCAGACAATTAGTTTTTCTCTCCACTGTTCCTATGGGAAGGGTCTTTCACAACTTGACTCTGATGGTTGGAAGAAGACTTCTCATTTGCAGCCTTAATTTGTTGAGGACTAGGTTATACACTTTTCTTATGCTGGCATTTCCCTTCAGTATAAATAATACTCTGCTTCCCCAGTACCTTTTCCTAGGATGCATTAGGAGACAGCTTTCACAGACATCAGCTTTTTATTGCTAGTTACACCGAGTCAAATTTTTGGCATTCTCTTACCAGACAGGGTGTGTCTTCCCTGCTCATCTCAGCTGTCCTCTCCTGAGCCAAATTCAGTATGTGAGATAGGGAAGTGGTGGTGGAACAGGACACAAACATGAGCTTTAATCCTGTTGGTCATGACCAGTGATGGCCTGGCTTCAGACAGCTCACAGTGATCCTCCAAAAGAATTCCAGAAGACCTAGTGGTCTCACCAGGATGACTCATCTCAGTATCCCACTAAGAAAATAAAGCTGTTCCAGTTGAGCTAAGCTAGGTGAGATCAGAGTGATACAAGGGCTTCTTGCAGGTAGCAGCAAAGGTACATGGGAAAACTGGTGAGCCCACATTCACCACAGCCTGTTTGGATGCAGCAAGAGGGTATTAATTTGAGCTAAGTTACTGTCAACACAAGTGGCCCACACCAAGTGATGCATTAAGCTCAAGTACTCATGTAGGCCCAGTTATCAATGGCTGCCTAGACTTTCTGAGCAAGCTATGAATTTTCTAAAGCCAGAAACACTCTTCCTTGCCCTGAGAAAGGTCACATTCAGAGATGGGAAAAATAAAAGCTCCTCTTCAATCACCATCTGGCTCCTCATTCCCATCTCTGTGCAGAAGTTCAGAACAACCACAGGTATACCAGGACAAAAATCCCATTTCCAGATGCTAGAGACCATTGAAACAACTCTTCCCTTCCGCCTCCACCAAAGAAGAAAATGTTCACTTTAAGCCAGACCATTACAGTGTTCCAGTTTACCATGTGATGACAAATATCAAAGAAGGCAGGAATATGCAAGCTGGCTTCATCACTGCAAACAATGGGGCATGGTCACCTCCTTGGAGGTGGGCCCCATTAAGTCATACAAACTCTAAGCAGCTAACTCACGACAGCACTGCTCTACCTGTACAGACAGCACAGCTGCATTCTGTAGTCAAGGGTATCATTAAAGTCCTTGTCACTTCACCAGACAAAGGTGATATGAGCTACCTGTCCTTCACAGACACTTGCTTCACCTCTTATTTCATCCAGGTATTCATCAGGCCACAGACTGAAGAAGCCATTTTTTGTAGGATTCAGCACATGCACCTCACACTCCTGTTATAACCTTTTCACTTTGTGTCATGTCACTGAGAAAAGTTGGCTATGAAACTGTTAAATGCAGCACACTAAACACTGTCAACCTGCAAAATCCCACTGGGCAGCTGCTGTACATACTTATCTCTGTGCAGCCAGGCTCTGCCATCTCACTGGCTTAAAAGAAATGTTAATTTTTCCCTGTAGAAAATGTAGCTGGATCCAATCCGTATTCCTGCCCCTTTCTGCTCACTCACTCTATCACAGCTTTTCTCCCCCTTCCTTTGTGGCTACATGCCTAAGGCTACAGCGACATCCTCACAGACCCTTGGGGCCCACCAGCCCAAAGCTCTCCTGAAGCCACAGCAAATTTCACCTGCTTCCACTGGAGTAGGGCAAGGAGTCAGAACTCCTGCTCCTAATTTAGATACCTCCTTTCCCCTTAAAAAAAAAGCTGCCTCACTGCTAAAACTGCTTTCATGTGGAGATTAGTCCAGTGTCACTATGATACTCCAGATCAGAAACACCAAGGGATCCTACCTGAGCAGCCAACAAGGACAGACACTAGCAGGACACCCAGCTTTAGTAGCCCTGTTCTACAAGACACCTTTTGTCATTATTAGCAAGGAGCCAGTGTCCCATTTTCTGTCCCCCAGAAAAAGCTGTCCCATGGAGCAACTTAAGAGTGTAGAGTGAGGAACAGGAGAAAACCTCTTTGATCCCACAGTATTGACAACTCTAGCATTTCCTAGGCATAGTAGCTACTGTTCTTTGGCTCACTCCTGTTTTCTTGGAGAGCACAAGGCAGCAAACATCTCCAGATGACTGTTCACTTTCAGGCAGTGGTGCTAAGTGCAGAAACCCTGTATCAGATTACTCTTAAGAACAGCTTGTTTCCTTCTCCCCTACTTCTCTTTCCCAAAGTCCCTATATCCATTGATGAAATAAACCTGCTTTCTGCTCTTCCTTGTTAACCTCTTCCAGAGAGGAACCGAGTCAGCAAGGCAAGCTGTACTGCAAACCTTAATCCACAAGCTAATGCTTCTCTTTACCTAAGCTGGGAGGGAACTGGGATAGGACCTCTTGTCTCCTTAAAAAAGCTCACTACAACGCACAGGAGTCAGGAGAACAGGGCAATAGCCACATGTGCCTAAAAGTCACGTATTTTGCATGCAGCATGTCAGGTCGTATCCTATCACCAAGGTCCCAAGCACTTGAAGTCAAGCCCTGACAGTTGGTCATGATTAGTAGTTCACACTGTGATGGACCCATCCTGAAAAAAAGAGTTTGGTACCAGACAGCAGCAGAGCAACGTTTATATGGTCTTGCTGTAGCATAACATCATTGCAATTCAGAATGCTACACCAAACAGCAAAGAACCTGCAATTAAAAGCTGGATGACAGGAAGCGGAAAGTTTGCACCTGTCACTGAGCCTTTCAGGCCAAACTGAAACAACCCACTTGGATTTAATCTCTTCTTCCAAAAGACAAAGCCATAACTCATATTTCCAGTCTGTTGATGACAGACGGATGATCTTGTCAGAACTTAAGTAGCTTAAGCTCAGCTGTTTTTTCTTACACCACCCATCACAAGAACTGCCCTGCATTGCCCTCCTCCTTAGGACAGCAAAAGTCCCCATTCCTTTTCCTAATTCTGTCTCACATTAGTCAAGTAACCCCATCTTTGTTGCTCAGCTTTCCCTGCCTGCAGAGGTGGAGGTTGTACTTCACCAAGCTCTACTAAGCTTCATTCATGGACTCTGGAATCCATCAGTGCTACCAGTGAGTAAATTTTTTTTTATTTCTTAAGCACTATCTTAGCTTCCTTAAATGGAAGGAGGATACCATTTTTTTATACATACACAGAGAGTAAGCTTCTAGCTAGGAAATTATCTGAGTATTACATCCTACTAGTGGAGGCAGGAAAGAGCACAATTACAGCAGGAAAAGAAAACAGTAGAGTTCTGCATGTTTGCAGCCAGATCAGAAATATGGTTTCCCCTCTCCCAGGCTTTAGCTTCCTTCTCTTTCGCTGTCAGGAGCAAAGTTTATACCCACAACTGGACCAGCCTACAATTTAGGGCCTTTCATTTCTGCACCAGTCTTCTTCACCTTTATGTCCCTGCTGAGCTGTTCCGAGTACACATACTACACACTTTTTGCTTCTATTCAGACCATACTGAACATAACTATCTTTTCAGTCAGTACAAAAAAAAAAAAAAAAAAAGGTGACACAGCCAGTTCTTCTAAATACAGCCCTCAAATGACAGATATGGCAATGCCTGTCCTACTAAACAAAGAGATGAGTTTCTTGCTAACTAGGGATGATGAGGATGCACTGGTTCCTTTAACAACCACTTAGAGATAAAGGAGAAAAGCAAAGTGAGTGATGATAATAAGCCATTAGATGGAATAAACCACATTACACTAACACCACCTTTTCTGGGAAGTCAGAATGAAATTTTGAATTTCGGTTTAACAAGGGATTGTGCACTTTGCAAAAATAATTGTGTGTGTGCATTCTACAAAGAATAAAGAGACACTGTTTCTGCAAGGAGTGGGAAGATGAGGAAAGTGGTATTTTTAATAGCATTATTGCACAGAAAAGCAGGATTTATAATGGGGAGTTCCTTGTGTTTCAATGCTGTAAAAGTACCTGCGCTCTTGCTCATCTCAGGCACTAAAAAATACTCAGAGGGGAGTGATTTTTTCCCTCCTTTTATTAATTCTTTTAAATGCACTCGTAGCGCCTCTCACCCACCTGCAAACAGCTCCCTCCTCTCCCCTGTAGTTGACAGGGAGCAGAGAAGACTGTCCCCTGCCACATGAAGCAAATGAAATCGGAGATAGATACAAACTAGATACAAAATCACACTCAGCTGCATCCTAAACAGTCATTGCCAAAACTGTACTTCCCAGTGGGCAGGGCTCTAACCTGCAGCAGCTCAGCAAGGTCAGGCTGTTCTAGGCTTTGCCACTGTCTCTGTACCATCCTTTCCCCTCCTAGCTCTCACCCAACACATCTATTTAATGAGATTTTGCATTTGTGTTGGAGACAGTATATGCTGCTGTAGTGTAAGGGCAGTTTTATTTCTGTTAACTGCTATACAACAACTTGCTGCCACGCTACAGAAACTCCAACAATCCTGGAGTCATTTTACTGCATTTTGCAGACTTCATTGCCTTAATGGGAAGGCAACACTGTTTGGGGTATCCACAAGAGAAAGTGACAGTGGGATGCATCTGAATTCTGTAACACTTGTTAGACCTTGTTTTCTCTTGCCAGGAGCAGAACACCACAAATTTGTATTTCTCTAGATCTGGAGTTTAATTGCATTTCACAGACACTTCCATGAAATATCTGGTACTTCTACCACCAGCTGACCCTTTGCCCACAGGGAACACTCACAGAACAAAGTCTCTGGAGAGTTTATCATTGCCATTTCTGATGTGAAAACAACAAACTAGTAAGGACTCACTCCTGGTAGCTGAACTATGCATATTCACTTCCAAACACAGGCAGAACTTCAGACCTTTCACTGCAACCAGGGCTATGAAGCTGTCTGAGCTTTCCACAAGCTTCTGTATGATGAGCACAAGAACATCTGTGCCAGTTGTAAAGGGAAAAGTACAACAAAGGGAAAACTCCATCACAGTTGTAACACAGAAGGCTCTGCCCCTTATAAGTTCTACAAAACCGTAACACCACACACATGGTGTTCTCTGAATTTTGTGTTGCCTCTACACTGGGCCAAGAAGGCACTGGGAGACAGGATGAAATAGGTACGTAGGTAACATTTCTTACAAGAAAAAAAGATTCTCATTGTCACCACCACAAAACCCTGCCAATTGTCAATATCAGACAGGAAAAAAAATTAGGAAATTCCTGGCCTACGATCCTACTTCTTCAGAAATGCTCTGGTAAAAAGCACATACCTGAGGCACCCTCCTGGTACACACGTGAAGTTAGAATGGGCACGGGTTGTTTTGTGGCTGTGAAGCCCATGTGTCTGCACATCCAATTTCTGTATTTGTGTGTCGAGGTCTGATATGTGCAGGCAAATACAAGCACACACATTCTAAAAGGCTTTTTAAAACTGAAGTGTTTATGCAGCTGTAATCAAGTTACTTTAATTCAACCAGAGAAGAAGCATGGCATGGCCATGTGAGTGCAAACACTGAAGTTTCCTTGGCTTAGCAAATTACTGTGTCCGCTGGGCTGTGGCAACATATTATATACACCCTTTTAATTCAACTCTAATGCAGAGCAGAACATTTGGTTTAAATCACTGAGAAAGTAATAGCTCTTCATTCTGGTTGTTCGAACAAAGGCACTTCACTGTTCAGTGAGGATAACTGCCTATGGCCATTCACTGCCCGAGCTGAGCTTTGCTGTCTTGACCGCTTGCAATTATATAGTCTTAAGAGTACAAAATAATCTTTCTGGACTATAGACAAGTACTACCTATGTATGAAGTTAAGTTTTTCCAAGTGCAGTTCTGTTGCAAACACCTATTCCTGATTTTTTTTTCAAACCATAAAACTGCCATGATTTATCAAAACATGACCACACCACTTCCTTGTCCGAGACCTAGGTACAGGGAAGGGGCCCTGTAATCCACTCAGTAGCAGGCAATGTTTCAGATGCATCCAGCTGATGCTGTTGGATATCTGATCATCAGTGCCAAGCTATGGCATCCTACAGTACATTAGGACTTTGGCTTGCTCTAGGCTGTTGCAGACACAAAGACCACAAACTGGAACAGTTTTGCCCGTTTGAAAGCAAAAAAAAAATCCTACATTTATCTCAGCAGTGAATGCGAGTGCTGAGGAACAATGCCAAAATACTATTTATCAGCCTAGTGGAAGGGTTTTACTTCATCTGCATAAGTTCTCATCAAGGAGAGCACCCTGATACAGCAAGCAGACAGTCTAGGAGTACTCAACATGCTAGCTCTTGCATTATTTCATGTGTATTAGTTATTAGACAGATATAAGATAGTTTTGAAATGAGATAATTTGTGACTTGAACAGATAGGCTGGTGTGCACATGACAGACCAACTCAGCAGAGAGGAACTGGACAATATACACAGCACTAAATTGAGGCAGCCCACCAATGCCTGGCTGTTGCTGCGCCAGGAGGGGTTGCTGGTGATGGGGAAGAAAACTGCCACAATAACAGATCGAGAGAAGGAGAAACTGAAAAGCGAGGAGTTAAGTCTCCACATCAACTTTCTCCATAAGCAGAACAACACAAACACATTGCCGGTCTGGCTGTGCTAGTTTTAAAAACAGCTTGCAGAATAAAAAGAGGAGGGGGGTGGTTTTACACTTCAGCAAAGCAGCAGCTGTCCAGGAGAGCTGATGGGCAGGATAGCAGAGCAGCTGCGGACTCTGTATTCTGCCCAGCTCCTAAGCAACCTGAGGGGCTGCTGCTGAAGCAGGGACAGGATATATGAGCCAACAACTTCTGCTGGGAATGACTGTGTGAAGGGAAGGCCTTTCCCAGAAGCTGCTATAATTACTATCTCTTTTTGATTTTCATACCTCTTGCACCTGATCTCTTGGCTGATCCCCATCAGCTGCCTCACTTCACCTAGCTCAGCTGTTTTTTCTTACACCACCCATCACAAGAACTGCCCTGCATTGCCCTCCTCCTTGGGACAGCAAAATGCAGTTTTATCTCTACTGCCAACTAATCCAGAAAGGCTGCAAGTGCTGCCCAGACTGCTCAGTTCCAGGGAAGAAAGGCAGCTTGGTTTAACTCTATTCTGTCTCACCCCAAGATAGTGCCCAAATAAAGTAACAGAAATCTAATTACACATGATGGCTGAACAAGGTAAATAATACCAGCATGGTTGTCCCCATGGCAGTCCTAGCTTCCTCATCTCCCATCTTGGTTATTAAAAGGTGCCAAGGTAAGTGCAGCCTTTAGCAGTGGCTCCAGATTGCTGAATCACTACAGATAGGACATGGTTGAGCCAGAAGAGATGGGGTGGGAACACTCTTATTCCCACATCCTACTAGTGTTATGTAGCTGGGAGTGAGCTACCTACACCCAGCTGTGCAGATAAGGATCTACAGCTTCTTCAGCACCCTGGTAAGCTCATTCAAAAGCTACAGAAAAATTCCAATTGCAGTTAAAAATTAGCCAGTAATAATACTAAGTACAGCACTTGTCTTTTTTTCTTCTACTGGAACTGTTTTCAGAACAGTCTGAAATGAATAAAACACATATGGGTCACTGCCTGCCTAGCAAGGCCAAGATGTCACCTCGGATCTTGAAGAGCTAAAGCAAAACCACCAAGCCACTACCTGGGCTCTAGCACATGCTGTTGACCCTGTATGCTCCCTGACATGACTTCAGAATAAAAAAATAAAATAAAAAAAAAGCTTAAAAATATATCTTTGAACCTCTACATCCCAGAGGCGCAGTTCTTCCTTCTAGTCCTCCCAGAAAACCAAGCTGCTTGCTCCAGAACATCTCGCTAACAATGGTCACAGTTAGAAAGCAAAAGGCCCTGACCACGATATCAGGCTCACTTTATAACCCAGCGTTGTCCCTGCAGGAACCAATTGCTACAGCAGGGAGGCTGGAGGCAGCAGATAAGCCTTACCCAGGTGATAAGAGATCAGCTGCCCAGTTATCAAGGGAGTACAAAAATCAAATAGATTTTGATTTGGTAGTTACAGCTTTTCATATATCCTGGGAAAAGAAAGAGAAGGACCAGGGAGGGGGAAAGAGGGAGAGGGGAGTCTTTTCCAGGGTGTTATGATGTCAGATCTTTTTAGCTATGAATTTCTAGGTTAAGCAGTTACTGAGACATGCGGCTGCAGAGAACTGCAGTCAGTGCAGGCGTTTGTAGGAGGAAACTGAAAGTGGTAGAAGAAAGGCAAAAGCATCCAAGGGCTGCAAACTGCCTGAAGTAAGCAAGGTGAAGTAAGTGAGGTGCAGTATAGCAATGACAGTCACTCCCAACAGGCACAGAAACAAAGAACAGCAGCATCACACCCTCAGAGAACCACATTTTGCAGTATTACAACTCATCCATCTGATTCAGGGTGGTAATTTAACCTAGTCCTTCTCTCGTACGCAACCCAAGCTTTGGACTGCAGTGATGACAATAATGTCCAATGGCCTCCATGCCATGTGTCCAGCTCCTTAACTCACTGGCAGGAGCAGATCATCACCAGTGGATTAGATCAGAAAATATCCCTCTGCTGCTATTTTAAGTCCAGAGGCAGGCAGATGAAGAGAACAAGACTGGACTTCAGTGCTAGCAATAGAATAGGCAATGGATGGCAAAAAGCAGAGAGCAGTAGACAGTGTAGCAGGAAGATGATCCTTTCATTACATGAGATTTGACCCAATAAGCTTGGAATTCAGGTACAATTCTGCCATCAGCAATGTCAAGGGCTACATTTGTAAATCTCCATATATTCAGCTAAATATTAGCACCTCTGGCATAACCTTCTAGACAAAAGTTTTGGAAGCTGCAGCCATTTTGTTCACAAGGAATCTTTCATAAGCATATAAAGAAAATATTCTTTAATACAGAATGGCTTGTAAATAGGCTTACAACCAAAGCCTACAGGCAATTAATTCAGAATTTGCCCTGGCATCATAGCATCAAGTGCAAAAGCAAGGCCAGGCCACTGGATCCTTTCTCATGGTTGGTAAGTGCCAGTAGACCACTCTCCCCTCAGCTGCTCAACACACAGAGCACCGTGCTGGCCTGCACAGCACCTGAGGACAGCATCCAGCCCTGTGTAGACTGCACCATGTACCAGTAGCACATGGACCTGCAAGGAGACAGTGCCTTCACCACACTGCAAGGATTCCTCATGGAGCAGCCTAAACGATTCTTCATCTACAGCGAGCTACATGCTGTCTTTGCAGTCCTGTAAATCTACTTCCCAGCTCCATCCCTGTTAATTACCCTCACAGCAGGAGGGTTTCTAGCATTTTAAAGAAAGGCCCTTCTTATTAAGCAGGAAAATAGGGGCGATAGCAGGCAGCACTACACCAGAGAAATTGCCAGAGATGCTCTCTTCTTCCTGCAGGACACTGTTGGCGAGCTTCCCTTGGTTGAAGCAGGAGAGAAGGTGGAAAAGCTGCAGTTCCTGACAGGGAGCTGACAGCCTTCAGGTCTCCAGCCCCCTAGGAGAGGCTGAGGACCATGGCACAGGGATGCTGGCTATACTAGGAATGTCAGGCAACCTGTTAGTTCCTTCCTGCCAGAGGAAACCAACTGCAGGGTGTTTGCATTGAGCCTGGCCCGCCTTCTCCCAGGAGGACATACCAAAGGGCTGAAGGGCTGGGTCTGGCAGGTGCTCCAAATTATTCTAGGCTTTCTTGTATCTAGCTGTTTCTGACCACATCTCTAATCCATTTTCAGATATATCTGCTATTGAAGTGAACCTTAACTCTGATGTTGGCTGGCATCTTACATAAATCTGGCTTTTGAAATAACTGATCCTCCCTGAATCAGCTGACCAAGACCATGACATCCTTATGCTGATAAATCTGCTCTTTTCAGTTAGGACCTGCTTCCTAGCAGCTTTTCCAAACTCATTTTAAGCACTTCCTATTGAACAAAACAGCATATTGAAATGGAGAAATAAATGTAGAAGCAGATTTCACTCTCTCCAGCTGATTGTCTTTGGAAACACAGGACTAGAAGCAGCTGTCCCAGAAGACTGAGCTGTCCTTATCTGAGGCACTCTGTTAAAAGACTTCGAATCACTTATTAATTTAGTGAAAGCTCCTTAATTTTGATCCTTTGTCTGCATTAATTGATTTGCTATCAATAACTGGCATTGATTAGGCCTCCAGACCTGACAGCTACTGAAGATGAAGAGACAGAGACTCTCTTTCAGAGCAGGAGTTCAAAGCATGAAATGATTAAAAAAGACAGCACTAAAATGGTTGATAAAGAAAAAGGTATCATTCTTTTTCCATGTGAATATGAAACCATGTGCAGTTAACCCTTTTGTACCTAAAAATGTGCTCAGGTCCAAGGTATTTGTATAACATAGAAATACATATTAGATTTTCTCCACTTTGCCATTTTAATTAAAATATTACTGATGCACTGAAGCACATGAGATGATGAGAACTGAGTGAAGATCTTATCTGCTTCAGCCACAAAGAGCTCAGAGAAGGCAACCAGAGCTGAAGGTTGGCTAAGGCAATACTCTCAGATCCATTCCAGCAGATGGCATTGTAAAGACTAGCTGAGAGAGTCAGATTTAATTTGCAGCAGATCCAAACCAAGCACAACAGTGAAATTTAACATTTATCAGTTAAAATTTTGACAATGAAGTTTTGAGGGCTGAGACTGACTTGCTAGTCCAAGATGCCAGGAAACCATTAGCGAAACTAGCTGTCTGTGGGAGAGGGTGCTGTCACACAGCTCCAAGTTCAGTATCTACCTTGCATGAGCTACAAGACTGACAGAAGATATGGACATCCACTTTCCTCTGACAAGAGAAACAAAGGTCCTGGCTAGGGAGGGTTCTCAGGCCGTCCAAGAAAGGATGCTGCAGGACATACAGTAGGCACAGTAGTTACAGAGGGATCGTGCTGTGTGCATCTAGGAGAAAATAAATAAAATCACAGCCAGTGCACAAAGCCAGGGTCTCAGGTAGCTTTGTCTGCTTCAGATTCCAAATCTTTCATAATGGCTCTCTAAACAGCACAAGACCAGGTACTCTAACCCAGAATCTGAATAAACCTGGACAGCCGTTATCCACCAAAGGCAACAGATCTTTGAGACATCCAGCTATTGTAAGAGCAAGGCAGCATGGCTGGAGTTTGTTTTGGTTTTTTGGGGTTTTTTTGTTTTTTTTTTCTTCACAGAATCACAGAATTTTGTGGGTTGGAAGGGACCTCAAAAGATTATCTAGTCCAACCCCCCCTGCAGGATCACCTAGATCAGGTCACACAGGAATGCATCCAGGTGGGGTTTGAATGTCTCCAGAGAAGGAGACTCCACAACCTCCATGGGCAGTCTATCCCAGTGCTCTGTCACCCTCACTGTGCAAAAGTTTCTCCTTTTAATCCTAGCTGCTCCAACAGCTCTGAGCACCCCTCAGCTATGATTTTGACAATGCATCCCCTAGAAGTACACCTTGCTAGGCCTGCAGATTTTCCTCTCAGAACCCATTTCACTAGGGAAAAAAAAAAAAAACAAAACCATGTCATTCCTCTTACTGTGTTTGGTGGCAGCACAGAGTGCAGATAAGATACAGAACACAGTAAGAGACAGTTTCAGCCCTGCAGAACAAAAGCTATCAGCTGCTGGTTTAGAAGAATCATGTTGGGTCACTTTTTGAGAATCCTACACAAATATAACGTGAATTATAACTCATGGTTGAAACATACCCTGTGTGACAGCTACCGCATCAGTATTTCCAGTTCACATAGCAGCGCTTCTGCAAAGGGGAACTGACACAAACACAAACTGTACTGAGCTTCTGTATCTCTACTTTGACAACAGCATAGAGCTACCAGTACTCTAAATACCTTCCTATGCATCTTAGCCTCCTCTTCTTATGACAGTATAACAGGGTGTCAGGGGTTGGAAGGGACCTTGAAGATCTTCAAGTCCAACCCCCCTGCAAAAGCAGGATGCGAATGTTTTTAATATCCCTCAGCCCTTCTAGCATATATTTCTATTCCTTCCTCTTTTTGTCCCTTGTCTCCCAGTATACATCACAGATGGGTGCTAAATATCCCCACAACTGTGGTCACTTTTCATATGCTGTTATCCCACCCTCCTATAGATGTCTTATATTTGTTTATTCACTCCAAATGTCCAGAAACCCCAGAAAAAAATGGACAAAATTCTTCATTCCTTATATATAAAATTTCTGAGAACAAGGAAATGTATTGGCACCCATGCTCTAGTCTCACACAAGGAGGGGTGAGCTCCTGAGACCTCAGGCTTACAAGCAGCTCTGGACATTGTGGTTTAGGAATGGTTTTCTTCCAGGTGCCCAACCTATGCCACAAAGCACTGTGTGCTGGGAAAAAAACCCTGTCTTTTACATCACAGGAGAACAAGCACACTGAAATTAAAGATCCTGTATTTTCTAAAAGTCCCTTCTTTTTAGTATGGAAGTTATGTCAGCCTTTGTGTCCTCCACAAATTAAATGTGAATAATGGTGAGGACAGTTGAGCACTGGAATAGATTGCCTTGGGAAGTTGTGGAGTCTCCATCATTTGAATTTTTCTGAACAGGCTAAACAGTCATCTGTCAAAGATGGTTTAAGTATTACAAATCCTGCCTCGGGGGCAGAGGGAAAGGAAGAAGTGACCTCATAAGCTCTATTTCTGTAATTTAAATATCTTCTCTGTGGACTCTAGAAATTCCACTTGCCCCCTCAGGTGATCACAGCACACCTTTTCCTAAGCCCTTGTGTTTCACGTCCACGGGTGGCTGCCTTCATGCAATGGTTGAAGCAATACCTTCCCATCAGTTTCCTACATCTACAAAACATTGAAGGATGGAAAACCTCAGAATCTCCATATTTTAGAGGAACTTTTATTCCTACTTCTGACACGTGACCAGTACACCAAAGTAATTGAACACTTTATTTGGTATCTCCCAGATACTAATACTGGGTGTATATATATATATATATCACAGTGATGTGCACAGTGTAAGAAATGAGGGAGGTAAGGTTTTTTTCCACCCACAATGAACAAAAATAGGCTTTTATTCTAAATTACTTATTTTAGACTAAAACCAAGAAAGAACAAAAGCAAATGCTCCAGGAAGTGGAGCCTGCACCTGCTTCTTATTTTCGGATGCTGCCTTGACTTTTTAGAAATTTAAAGCTGCAGCACACAGAAAAGCAAAATTAGATCAGTGATGTTTCATAGCCCACTATCTCAAATATCAATCCAGAAACAATAAAGATACAATAACTCTACAGTCTTCAGTTCTGAAAATGCAAGAGAAAAACTGTAACAATTAAGGACAGATACTGATATGTAATATATATTGCACAGATGTTTTATTTCCCTGCAATTATATATATGTCCTCAAAAAAACCCAAACAACCTTCATTACATTAACATTGCAATTGTTGTTGTATATTGTGCATGAAAAAGACTGAGTAAAAGTGAAGTACTCATCAAGGTAGCATCAGTATCCAGACTAATCACATGCACATTCCACCAAATTAATTTCCGACATGGTTAGATACTGGCCTTCCATGAGTAATTATTACATATTTCCAGCGTTGCCTCTTCAGTTTCAGAAGATGCATCTAAAGTAAATATTTTTGTGCTAGATTGGCAGAATAATTTTACACACCTACTGGTAAACAGCCTACATATATCCTTCAGGGATACACGCAATATAATCATTTATGGAGAATCCACGCTAGCATGTGCAAACCTACTAAGATACCCAAGTTCGTCATCGGTTAATGACAAAATCTCCACTAAGGACACAGCCTCCGATGCAGACTGTTAATTCTGACCTCAGCACCTTAAGATTGCTTGCTAAGACAGACAGGCAAAACAGTGATAAAATACTAGGCTGTACTTAAGAGGCATGCATCTGAGTGTGACTGTGGGAAGATGGATATCTACATTACCTTGTCAACACATTAATACTATCCAACACTACTGACGTGCTGGCAGACAGCAAAAATGGTGTCAGCAGCAGGAAAACTGAGCCACAGAACAATCCTGTTGCCTGATGAGCAAAGGTGAAAAGCTTTGTGTTTAATTTTCAATCATTTTTGCTTATCTATTGATTATCTCAACCTACACCCCAGAAATTCTCTCCGCTTCAGAAGCAAAAGAATCCCAAATTGCCATGTTCCTGGAAGTTTTTTCCCGACCCAAGGGAGAAACTGGAGGGAAAGAATTTCATTTGATAAAGGGATGTTTTCCCTTTCTTAGTACCCCACCTGGTGTTTTGAGAATCTCTCACTCCAGAACCAGCCTAAACCTTAGCAGCATTCAGCTTTAACAGCAATTTACCTGCAGGACCCCTGACTGATGAAGACTCGCAGGCAGAGGAGTAATGCATACTACATTTATTTTTGTTCTCCAGTGGGCATTTAAGACAGCCCACAAAGATATTTAGGTACCTCAGTTTACCTCAAGCTCCAAAAAGATGGTAGTCAGCTAAATACCATACAGCTCTGAGCTTGGACTTTAAAAAACCCCTAAAAACACAAAACAAAAAACCCCACCACACCAATAAGTTTCTTCCAATTTTGGCAAATGATAGGAGAGAAATCTTCCAGTTCCAATAGATAATCTGCTTTGAATTAAAACCCATTGCTGAACTGCAACTTCCCTCAGCTTTAGCACTAAGGGATAGACCAGCAGAGACCACATTTCAACACACAAATTAGTAGGGGTAAGTACTAGGTATGCAGATGATGCATTGCTGTTGCTTCACCTTTTGTCTGATTAGTGACTAGAAAGTAACCACCTCCCTACCCTAGAAATAAAATCCAGCAAAGTCCTTCTGAAATAAACACAGCACTTAGACAGGTTCATCTACGGCTGTAAAATACTTCAGCCTCCAAGCAATGTAGTCCTAATAGTCTTTGTATATAATTTGATAGCATCTTTATGCACAACTTACTAGTCACTGAATTATTTGAAATAAACTCCTTCCTATCATCCATATAATAATCTAACACTGATGACCCCACTTAGCAGATGCAAAATGCTACTGCAATAACACGTAGTAATACAGGATCTTGATTGAGTTAATGGAGTCACATATGGTGGTAGTGTGATCCTTAAGACCATTCCCTCTCAGCTTCAGTTCCCTCTCATATCAATCCCCTCCAGGGATTGGAGGAATGGTAGCATGGAATGGGAAAAATTCAGGTTTGTTAGCAGAGCTGACATTTTATGGTGAAAATACCTAATCACTGTCACTGAGACAAGACCAAGAAAAACTTATAAAGAACACATTTTCTAATATGTTCAAATTCCAAGAAACACTGACAGCCATATCAGCATCATGACTCTAAAATAAATCCAATGTTTTTCCTCTCCCAAGTTTTTACTTTTGTCTCTTCATCCTGCACAACAGAGCTTACAATGGAGATGTTGCTGAGGGTCTCTTGTGACTGGGCTCACTGATGCTTTTCATTGACTCCAGCAGGGTGCTGTTTTACACACACAGGATTTGGTATATGGAAGGTTTGACAGTGTAAGTAAAGGGGGGGGTGGGGGAGGCTGGGGAAGTACTTTGCTGTGATCAGTGCTCAGACTTGGGGAAAGCGGGCAGAAGTGAGAAGACTACAGATTGGACAGTACTATACATTTCCATATTTGCTTTATTTCTTAAACATTGTGCAATTAATTTATGTTATTAAGAGCTGTAGGTCTCATGTGAAATGAAAAGTGTCTTCTCACTTGGGTGCTCGTGCCTTTTCTTGCCGTAGATCCTTTATATCTAGAACCATCAGTAACAAGGCAAGAACAATTTGCTTGTTGAAAAAGGAGCTGTTCCCTGCATAAAACCCCATCCCTTCAGAGCACAGAGGTGAGGATACTGCTTATGACAGCAGTCTCCAGACTCTTACTACAGAGCCTTAGCAAAAACCAACTCCATGAAAATAACACAGTTCATCTGCTGTCCCCAAAAGTCTGCTCTCTCTCCCTCACACCAAAGAGCCTGCCAGCTAGAATAATATGGTTCTGTGCATGTTTATTTTTAGGGTACAACTAAACTAGTGATAGCAATCTAACAGACTGGGCACCCATTACACAGATTCTTAATTACAGTAAATTCACTGGGGAGGAAATGAGCATGGAAAAATAAACCAAGCAAATTCCCTAAAATGGCACTGTCAAGTCTCACATATTTTATCTAGAATCTAACCCTATCTGAGCCTTTCACTAAAGCTTCAGTATCTGGACTGTTAATTAAACAGCAACTTAATTTTTAAATAAAATTTCTAGAATACTTCCTTGGTAAGGAAAGCATGATAAAAAAAAGGTATATGTACATCTATTATGCTCAAAAAACCCTAAATATATATACCTCTGTGGTTTCTATAAATGTCTATGTCTGTAAATACCGGAGATTTTTAAGTCAGTACCTTGATTTAGGAGCCCTACCTTATGAAGTTTTGGTGCAAACACCTACTCCAGATTAATATTGCTATGAAACCCTCAAGAAATTGTTTTCTATTTTCAGGACACATGAAGTACAGCTCAACCTCTCTTACTAAAATAGTCCAAATAGCAGAGCAAATGAAACCTCTTCACAGTTAAATTAAACCACAAGCATTCCCAGAACAGGCAGAGAGACAACCAAACAGGTATGCCTAGGAAGCAAAGGCTCAAGATGGTGCTTCAACAAATGGCTTTCCTGGGCTTCTAAAATGCTAACTATGCACATGCTTATTGTTTACATCCAAACTGGTTGGCATGCCCAGTACTTCAGGAGTAGCACTTGGCAGCTGCAATACAACTTGAGGAACACCCTGTATTTCACTGTTATGAGGTACCACAACAGCTGAAAAATATATAACTCTTTCTATACATTACATTCAAAACTAGGGAATACTTTTTTGGTTGCTTGCTGCAAACTCTTTTTCTTATCTATAGAGCCAGCAATAATAGTGATGCTTTACACAGCTCTGGAACCTTTTAGAGCACTCAACACCTCTATCTTATAGCTGAAACAGTACTAGCATCTCCACAACTCAAGACAGTGAGTAGAAGATGAAACACATTTTTCAGTTAATACTACAACTCAGAGATTTTTCCTGCTGGGCTGCCTGACACTGTGAAACAGTTATTTTCTTATTGTTACAGAGGTGCCAGTTATCACAAATTAAGCAGCTTAGTGATATGAGACAAATAGGATACAACTGTGAAGAACATCCTTAATTACTAAATAACATTATAAATGTGGCAAGTATTAGGGCTGTATGGAAAGTTTTTTCACTTGAACCAAGGTAAGCAGCAGACACATTAATAGAATAACACTGCTAATATTAATTAGACTCCTCTAATCCCAGGAGATGTTACATTAAAGTACACACACCACTTAGCAGATTATCAATCACCACAAGTCAAGAACCTACAGGCTGGGGAACCATAGAGCTTCATTTTCTGCATTCCATTTATTATTCTTTATCATTTCTCATAAAAATCAAAAAACTCAATACAAACCAAAGAACACCAGAGCAACACACTCCTATCTCTTTTGGAGCAAGTAAGTAAAGGAGAGTATAAAAAGCAAAAATAGCTTACCAGCAAAAAAAAGAGAAAGCACAAAGCAAGGAGGAGCCAGTGGCCAAATGGCTACTTATAGCCTCCAGCTGCTTTGCACTGCCACATTTAAAGAGCCAGCACAGAAAGGCATGTGGGGTTAAAGTAGTCTGTCTTGGTGTGTGGCAGCTTTGTGTAGGGAAGGCAGCTGCAAAGGAGGTACTACCTTTGTTCTGTCTAAGCAATGCATCATCACGCAGTTGCAGCACGTGCTAGGTCTTACAACTTGTTTTCAGCACATGAGCTTCTCTGAGTGTTGTTCACCCATTATATTAATTCTCTGAATCCCCAGTCATTTTATGTGATGGGCTGCAGCCACAGAATGACTGTGATGAGATTGTTTTTTTTCTAAGCATTAAATGACACTGTAAGGAAATATACTAGAGATGGATACTATTAATAGTTACATCACATACACATCCTTTACATACTAAACCAGTCTCAGGCCCTCTAAGCCAAAGGGTGAATCACCTGTATCTAGTATTAGCAGAAGGTGCCTTGCTGCCACATGATGTCACAACCTCTCAGTTACACATGCATTGATTGCATTTCTACGCAGTCATTAGATCTGTCTGAGTCTAAGGTCACCGAGTTCCTTTAAAACAGTTAGCACTGAAACTTGCCAGGAAGACAAAAGCGAGAAACTACAGCTTGTTCAGCAGCTTGGCCCAGACTCAGACAGCATCTGGCAAGCCAAAAGTGTAATGCTTGTCCCGTGAGAGTGTTCTGGTCTGTGGGTTATGCTGCCTTAACCAGTACCATATGGTCCCCAAAAGGCAAATTACTACATCAAAGCTATTCTCATTTTGCCATTGCATCACACCTGAAAAGACTGGTGCTTACAGGAACAACATTGGGACACTGGGGTTGTGCTCTAAGCTGTAAACAGAGTACCTGGTTGCAGCAGCATTTTATCCCTTCCAGAAAAAAATACTTCAGTGCATGAAGTGCTTTTGTTGTTTCAAGTTCCTAGGAAAGAAAACTGATGAGCAACCTGAAAACAGATAGGCAGTTGGAATGGTTAGCAGATAGCACAGAAAGTTCTCACTTTCTCAACAGCAGCATCTCCCCAACATGTTCCACAGCAAGCATGTGCAAATGGGGATTCTATAGTTAGTGACAAGTTTTGTGACAACTGTTGCCAGCACTTATCATTGGAGGATGTGGAGTTATCACCTTGACTAACATGGTAGGCTTCTTCCACCAGCCTCCATTCAACCTAAGTCTCAGGACTGCCAGCACTAACACAGAAGCTGATGTGGGTCTTGCAGAAGTTTATAAAGACCACATAGCACTCAGGCACTCCATTTAGTTGGGAAGCATGCTGAGGTGAAACACCTGACCCCACATGAGTCAGCTGTCATTTGATGGATTTAGCATAGCTGATACATTTCAGACTTAGAGAGAGTTGTCTGCAGCATCCCTGGGGCTACATTTCACTGCTCACCTCCTCACCTCCTTTCCTCTCTACCTATACCATGGTTACACTGTGATGTGAGCAGGGATTCTGTGTTTGTGTGTGGAAAGGTCAGTCACCCATGCCACTGGCTCATCTTCACTTGAATGCCTCTGGCAGATGTGAACTTCTGACAGTCCTCTTCTGTCTTCATTATACGGTTCAGGCCCTTACATGTCCTTCCTTTGCCTTAGCAGATGAACCCTTCACGGTCTCTAATGTATTTCTCCTTATCACACCTTCATGAGGAGGACAGCTCTAATCCTCTCTTTAGAACTTGGAAGTTAGGGCACAGAGACTAAAGACAAGTTTTTAAAGGTCCCTAAGAAACCTATGGATGCAGAGTTGGCTGACACACTTTTCAAACACATGATATGCACAACTGCAATTCAAACTGCTGAGTTGGAAAGCCCTGAGGAGTCTATTAGCCTTTTGATTTCAGTGGGAATTAGATACTGTTTGTTTCTGAAAATCATAATGTTTAAGTATCTAAAAGCCTCACCTTGTCTACAACATAGCAGGAAACGGTGTCAGAGTTTTACAAGCATGAAGCTACTACACTAGTGACAAGACCCCTTCTTAATCCATCCTTTGTTGCTTTTTTTTTTCATGAAAGTCACTAATCAGACTGCAAAGGAGGTGTGTGGTACCATCAGGTTCAAAAGTTACTAGACAAATTCAAGAACAGATCCACAAGTGGATGCTAAAAAACTGGGCAGGGATGTATCCTTTAGCACCCCTGATACAACATTTCTGAACGCTGAAAGAAAGCAGCAGAAGGTGCCAAGGCTCATAGGCTCCCACTGTGTCCTTTTGCTGTGTGGGATACAGCACATGGGACCCACCCGTCCGCTCCAGGAAGGCATTTCTCATGCTCTGATGTTTTTATGTCTTAAGCAGTCTGTGCTAATACATTGATAGACTGTACTGAACACCAGTTCTATCACTCTGCAGTCACTGCTTCTGCTGTACCTTTCCTAGCTGGACATGAACATGTGCACCTTGAATGATGCAGTTGCCATTATCTATAGACTGCTTTTTGTCCTGCTCCCATACATTTTTAAATTGGAATCTGAGCTGGTTATATTCTTTTGAGCTATGTCATTGCTACAGTTCCAAACCCATAAATATGCTCTGCTTTCTCTTTCTTCTTCAAACTCTTTTGCATTCCATTTTTTTCCTTCACAGCACTGTTACTGTGGCAGTGCCTGGCATGATTATTGCTACTTACTCCCAATCCCCCAACGGCAGTGTAATACCTCTTTAATTGGGTATTTCTTCCTCCCGACACTAATCTCCTAACAAATGCTGATGCCATGCTAGATGCTGTGTGGGGATCTCTCATCACTATCTCTTTAAGCAGGCAGTTGTGTGTGCAATGGATGCATAGTCACTCAGCATGGATGGATTTGTCTGAGTCCCTGTCAGCTCCCCGGTTTTGTCACTGAAATCTTGCATTGCGGATCCGGATTTCCATTGCTTTAACTTTTTGAGGCAGATTTATCTCAGCCCCTGTCAGATCAGTGGGTTTTGTCACAGAAATCTATATGACTTTGTTCCCTGTGAAGATCTGGCTCGTCAAATTGGTGGAGGCTGATTTGGAAAAGTGAACCCAAGGTCTTGTTTGGCTGTGTCGGGGGGGAACAATAAGAACTAAAAAGAGCAGAGGCTTAACAACCATGAAGACTTAACTAGAAAATACAGAAGCAAAAAAAAAGAAAAGAAAGAAAGTTCATGACAGACAGACAACACACACTCCAAGAGAGCATATTCCTTCTAAAATATGTGCACATGTATATTTTTGTAGGTCCGGGGCTCTCCATCTTCTTGCATCCTAAACAGCTGCTTCCTCTGTTCATGGGCTGCAGCCGTATAACAATGACTGATCTTGTAAGGTTGTAGGTCTAGGGCAGATCAGCATTTGAGAGACAGTCCTCTAAGTATAGTTGTTAAAAAAACCCCTACAGCTGTGGAGGCAGTGAGTCTGTAAAAGGCACTCTTCCTTTAATGCCTCAACAATGTATTAGGAAGCACTGTGCTATCAGAGATGACCCTTCTCAAGAGATACAAGCCCAATTTTCTTTTTCCCTGTAGCCATCAGACTGCACAGTTGTCCAACACTGCAGTGGTGTCAACAACAGTGTCTTCCACATAAAGCTCAGCTTCAGCGAATTGCTACGTGTCCATCTTGTCTCTCCTGATCTGATGCAAAAATTTCCAGGAACAGCTTCAGTAAATGGAAGCTTCCTGATGAAAAGTGCTTTGTTTGAACTGAGGAATGACATTTCCTCTGCTTATTATTACTGGAAGATTTTTTGACAATTATTATCATAGTTGAATTTTACCATGATCAAGGTCTGAATGAACTTCTAGAACAAAGTGGTAGTAGTAATAATAATAACAATAACACTAACAGGAAAGCAGGTGACATATATTAAAGGAAGAGTCTGGTGTTGACTGATACAGACTCAGACTTGTCTGGAACAGCCAACTCAACCTGAAAGCTCAAAACAGCAGGGATGTAGTCCCTGTTTGTGAAATTGCCTCAGTTTTGTATTTGAAGCAGAATATTTCAAGAAGAAACGGTACCCCAGGAAAGAGATTTGGGGAGGGTAGTCATTAGCATCTCAGCATTAATGAGAAACAGTGCAAATTGTTGGCCATGGCTCACTTCATTGTTTCCTTTGCAGTATTCCAGTCATGGGCATTCTTTACAGCAGATGCTCATTTCTGTGCCTGCCTTGTAATAATTCCCTTCTTTCTTTTTAATGAAACTCCTTTTGTTGTACACTTTTCTATTTCAATTTTACCTCTGAAAATTCTTCATTCCCATTTTTCACCTTCTAATCCTTTTTCATCCATACTTCTCTCCCTGCCTCATTTAAACATTCATGCTTCTGTTTTGCTTCTTCCTCTGTGTGATTATCTATTCTCTTTTAACTGGTACCCCTCCTTAGTTTTTTCCCTTTCCCATCCTTTCATCTTTCTCTCTGCCTTTTGCTGCTTGCTCCTTCAATCTCTCAGCTTGCTGTTTAGGAAGCGGAAGTCCTTAGATATTGAAATGACATGTTTAGCTTCTGCTTGCAATTCTGTGCTAGATACCTCTGTCTGCCTGCGCAGTTTCAGGCAGAGTGTAAGACTTGGTAAATACAGGAAACTAAGCTGGAAGCAAAGCTGAGTGAAAGGTTGCTTACTTGGGCCTGTGATTTGTAGCCATTTAATAACGGCCTCCTGATTAACACAGACTGCAATTCCAGGAATGCCACAGTGATAGATACTCCATATATACCCAAATAGTCATGCACAATTCCCTGAACATTTAAAGCCAGTAGTAACAGCACAACTATTATCTTGTAAGTTGTTCATGCCACTGCCTGTACCCATATTGCCTGGTAAAACACAACTTGAATTCTGCATGAGTCTCTGACGACGCACAAGGTGTTAAATGATCATTATTACATGCGGCTGTCGCCATGCCCGCAGTTTTATCAAACCAAAAGACTTATGTTGTAGCTGTCATTTTTTCACTTCCAAACAATGCAAAAATGTATGTTTTTAATAACACTGCTGACACTGTCTCCTCATAAGTCAACTTGTCTGCTACAGTAACTGTTTTTCCCAGAGGTTCTTGTATTTCATCTGTTTATAGTTAGTTAACAAGCATTACAAGGCTTGGCTAGACAAAGAATAATGAAATACCTGTAACCATCCTATTGCTTTAGTCCATCTCCTCTGGTACATCTTAATGTGATGCAAGGTCACTTCAATAAGGAGCTCTGAAATACCTGCTATTGCTGCTTTCAGACTCGCTTCCAGAAGCACACAAGATTACTTTAGTCAGATTACCTCTCCGTGCTCTCTGTCTGCAGGTAATGTGTCCACAGGATGACTGCCCAAGCAGGCAGAAAGGATAGACCAAAGGACAACAGCAAGTCAGTCATCAGTAAGACAATCCAAAAGAAAAGGCTGCCTCTTCTATCCTAAGCTAATTGTCTCTCCTGCCCTCCCCACAAGTATAAACCAGGCTGATTAGTTCACTCTGCCATCCTGGCTCAATAAACCAAGCTAAGAGTTGCTGTTACACACTCTGCCAGGTTAGCAAATGTCCAGGTCTAGGAATGAGGAGGTGTAGAGGTGTGTTCACAGAGATGAATACTACCCTGGACTGCTGCAGTATGAACTGAAAGTGCCTATGACAGCACATCTCAGGTGCTGTTCCATGTCTGAACCTAGCAGGAGATATTTGAAAACCACTTTGGAAAAGGGACTTTAGCACAAAGTGTGGAAGCACACATTTGGGGAAAAAAAAAATAGACTCAAGTTGCACCAGCACAGCTGTGGGAGGAAAACTTGGACAATGTCTTGTCTGCAGCCATGACTGTTTTTCCTCACAGCTGTGGGCTCTAATTCTACATAAAATAAGAAAAGGGGGAGTGAAACACAATACCGTGTCATCTTGACAGTCCTTTCTAAGCATATAAAAGATGTAAGTTCCTTAGTGTCTTGCTACCATATAAGCAGGCAACAGCAAATGCCATCTCTAAAGCCATGCAAGACTGAACAATTGGTGAAAGGCAGCCTAATTCTGCCAACAGCAGTGTCCAGCCATGTTTGCCAATAGTTGGCTAATTAGTAGAAATACAGAATTCCAAGACAGCAAAAGACAATTAGGGAGCGCTGTGAAAGCCTCAAGGCTGGCTATGAGACAAGTCTCAGAGGACTGTGATAGAAAGTTTTTGCATGTATCCCCCTGGTTTTAAGCTGACAGAGATCAGCATTGGACTAAAGGTCTGATGGACATTTATCACCTGAAACTGGCTGATGATCTCAGTCCACCTCCCATTGGATTGTGACAAACACAACTAAAGAAATGGGCCATCAGCTCATTATTTCCAATTTTATGGGCATTCAGGGTAGCATTTTAAATTGACCATGAGGGCCAAGGTGTTTTACCCCCCACAGTAGAGATCCCTCTGTTTTAGGACTGATGCAAACTGTCAATGTTTGGAAAGAAGCAGCTTGTGGTAGTTTGTTTATGCTTTACCTGTCCAAAAAAAAAAAAAAGAAAGGACTCACATTGATATGTCTGTCAGTCTGGCATACTTTCCAGGCACTAAAACTCTGGAACAAATAGCCAGAGATGCTAGTTAGCAAAAGGTTACTGGAGGAGCATAAACTTCAGGTTGCAGCCTGAATAACAACTTCAGCAACAATGGGAAGTCAGGTGAATTTACTGGTTGTACTACTACAAAATCAGCTTTTCAGGAGTTGTAACTTGGGACAACATTGCATGGCTGTGATTGCAACTTAAAAAATTTTGTAGGGCCACCTCTTCCCCTTGAATAGGGTGCTGGAAATTAAAAAGGTCACCAAATGGTTGTACTCAATGTAAAGCCAAATAAAATAATACTTGAAGAGTACTGCAAGATAGGAAGCTTCCAGTGATACCAGGAGGTTCATTCCTTTCCAGCATGAAACAAAACAACTGATTGTAATTAGCCTCATATGAACTACCTGCATGAATACCTAAGAAAAGGTCTGGTTACTTGGCCAGGATCTCTTAGATCTGGAAAACTGGGTCAGAAATCAGATCTCTTGTCAGATCATAAAGTTTTGGGTTACAGTGAAAAATGTAAGGATTGCTTCGGAAGTTATAAACCATATATTTGACTACATTCAGTTTCCTTCTAGCCCAAACCATCCCACCTAATGCACCTTATCTTATTCAGACTCCCCTCTAACACAAAGCCTACAGCTGAATAAATGTTGCATTGTTTAAAACTCAAAATCTGATGGTAAAAGTGAGGAGCTGGATCATGGTGCTTTGGTAGCAGTCTGCCATCAGTTCTAAGCATCAGGGAAACGTATTGCGTGAAAGACAGCCTCCAGCAAAACCTGAGCTCAGGTCAGGTGCCACTGTATACACCAAATCTGTTGCTTTGAACTGCACTCTAAAGAAAACCAGCAACTAATACTACATACAGACAACTCTGGTTTCTGAAACTGTTGAGTGGTCTTTTAAGGCAGTCCCATACACAGCCTTCATTTCAACAGATAATCAGAGTAAGAGCTTCTTCAGAGAGAAAAGGGGGGAGTTCCTTGGAAAAGTACTTGGAAAAGAGCATTTCAAGCTATCTGTGCAAGAAAAGATCAAAAAGAAATAGATTTTTTATCCTTGTTAATAAGCAACTTGTAATGGAACCAATGCTACATGTTCCAGCCACTTCTCCAAGAAACTAGCATTAGCTGTCTTGTCCCCGAGCTTCAGCCCACTTGCAAGTCTGGAGCTCCTGTGGGGTGAACAGAGCCAGCTGCTCACAGAACAGTGTGGTACAGCAGCAGAGCTGATGTGGCTACATCACTTTGGACGACTGGAAAAATTTTCCCTGGGACTTTGGCCTTAAAACACAAAATTAAGTGTAACACAACCCATGTTCCCAGACAAAGTGACATTCCTGTAAAAAGAGGAGGGCTGTTCAGCACTGTAGCAAAAGAGAGATTGCACTGTTGGCAAAGGCTCTGCCAAAACCGATGCTTTATGAAAGACAGCTAGGGGCACTAGAGCACAGCTCCATTCAGCAGCTAATTCCCCTCCTGGCCC
Source organism: Megaceryle maxima (assembly GCA_024605025.1). Classification (NCBI taxonomy): domain Eukaryota; kingdom Metazoa; phylum Chordata; class Aves; order Coraciiformes; family Cerylidae; genus Megaceryle; species Megaceryle maxima. Next base: position 40,576 of record JANHGN010023222.1, on the reverse strand, counting down.
CGGTGTAAAGCCCTCCAAATCATGTAGGCTAATTCTCACAGAAATTGTAAATTATCCATCAGAATCATTACAGGGCATACAAAATTATGCAGCCCATCTAAGAAGGACTACTATTGCTTTTTAGTTTGGAAGACTCTTAAATTTAGTTAATCAGACCACCTTCATGTACAATTGGAACTGCATGTTCCAGTGATACTTCTGCTTGATAACCACATGACCTTTAAGAAAACGGAGCTTAGCAAATGATTGCTTCTAAATTTTAGATATTGAGACTTTGGTGGGTCCCCTGCAGACAAGAGTTTTGTGTGTGCTGAAAGGATGACATAGGCAGGCCAAAGGAAGTATCCTCCCTTGTCTCTCTGCAGTGTCGAGCACAGATCTTTGGTTCTTCAGGATCTGACAGCATGGGAACAGCTCTCCAGTTTGATATAACATCCCTCCCCCACTGTAAAAACAAGTTTATCACAGACAGATTCCCTTAAGGTTAAACATAATCAGTCAGGACCAGCTGCTCTTACAGCCTCCTTTTAGTCTCCTCTAACATTTGTGAGATCACCTGTAAGTTACCATGAAAAATCAGGTAAAGAGGCAGTGCTGGAAGCAGTTCGAGCTGAAAGTCAGACTAAGTGCACACCACTGTAGTCACAGTCTCAGGTGGAAACTCGGATAAAATGACAGTGTAGAATGACAGCTTAAGAGGAACCTGTGGGCGGGTAGGCATTAAACCTGTCCCAGACACACAGACTCGTCACCTAAGTCACACAAGAAGAAATTGGTGAAACAGCACAAAATTATCTAATTGTATTAGGAAGAAGAAGTTATCTAATTCATGTGTTGTGCTGCAGAAATCCAAATCAGAGCTCACAACACTGGAATTTTGGATATCTTAAGACACAGAGAAAAGTGGCAGATAAATTCCTCTCATCTTTATTCAGGATCAAAAGACACTGGATATTTTGTGCCCATCACAAATTCAATCCAAACGGAGAATGCAGAGCTTGCTGGTGCCTGTGTCCTAAAACCTTCCATACCATAAACACCAGGACAACATTTGCTGTTGAAACAGTCTCCCTGTCAGCCTCAGAGCTAGATGAAGCAAAATCAAGAGCATGACTAAGCAAAGTGAAGAGGAGCTTGCCATGGGCCAGTTTTATGTCTCTATTTTGTATCTTGTAACACAATCAAGAAATCACAGATGGTGTTTTAACTCTTCACTCCTTCCTATACCTTAGCAAGGCTCAGTAGAGAATATTAAGCATACATTGTTCCACCACTTACTGAAATAGCTAATCGTCTTTTCACAAGTGTCCTGGTTTGAGTGAGAATAGAACTAATTCTTTTCAGTGATTTCAGTTCTAACTGCACTTTATGAAGTTAGCAGCATGTTTTCAGAGACAGTGTCTCCTTCTAGCAGTAATAACACTCGATGTTTAGAGTTAGTACCAAGGATTGGTGTGCAGACCAAGGTCATTACTGGATCCTGTGTACCATGTAAAAGGCCTCACTTGCAGGGAGAAGCAGACAAGACAGGTGACCCTAACCTGACCAACAAGGTAGTCCATCCCATATATGTCATATTCAGTATAAAGCTAAGGGATCAGGAGGGTCAAGCTGGTCAAGCTCTTCTAGCTTCTTCCTCACTTCTTCAATGGCTGGCTTCCAAGGAAGACTCTGTCTGTTCTGCCTGTAATCCTGATCAGTGTGTTCCAGAATCCAGCTCTTGAACACAGTTCCCATCTGCCACTGGGCCCACTCTGGGACTCTCCCAGTGCCTGCTCCACAGCATCAGTGGTGATGTCATTGCTATCAGGGGGTTTGCGTTTGATATTGGGTTTGTATATATTTGTATATATATTCCATTTTGTTATTATTATTTTCATTTTCATCAAAGCTGTTCTAGTTCCCTTCCTAATCAATAAGTCTCTCTTTCTTATTCGCTGTCTCTTCCCCTCTGGGGAGGGAGGGTGGTTAACAGAGAGCATCTGGTATAGGTTTAGTGGGCTGCCCTGACCTTAAAACATGACAACAAGGCAGCTCTTGCCCTAAACTAAAATTTATTTTAGCACCTAAACAGTGCTAAGAAACCACTAATTAATTCTTGAGCCCTTGCAAACAGCCACCTTCCTATTGTTAACCTTCTTTCTACAGAAAATGAGTATGAAACTGTCAGGACTCTGCCTCTGTGAGGGGCCAGGCATGGTGAGAGCATGATAAAACACTTGAAATGGCTCTGGCCCTTCTTCTCACATGCTGCCCAGAGCAGCTGTTCCCATAACCATTTCTGAGCATCCAGGGAGAAGAGTTTTGCCTAAGCCACAATGGTGAAAGGCAGTCCCTGCCATCTGTGATTGGACAGAAAGGGCAGGCATTGCAATGGGACTGGCAGAGCTCCCTAGCTCACAGGCACCAGCCTCTGAATGCACTAAAGCAATGAGAAGGACCAGGGAATATTGTACTTTCACAGTGATTTACTAAACCAGACTCCAAGAAAAGCTGTAATTTTGGGATGTGATACTATGGTGATTCTGTTTATATTGTTTACTTTTTCTCATGACCTCTCAGCAAACCTCTTTTGAAGGCTTTCCTGTGTCCCGTTATTCTCTGTCCAGCAGTGGAACTTCTCTGGATAAATGGCACAGACATCTTTCTCAGTTCAGTGAAGGGCTCTTTGGTAGCCAGTAATCCCCTGACCTTGAAGACCTTGGTCTAATGTGAATAACATACTTTTTAGTAGCTCCCTTGACACATACCCCAGTGTGCAACTGGTGTCCTGAGCACACAGAAGTCCAGTCTCTAAGAGGACAGACAGACTCTGGGCAATGGGAGGTGAGCTATGTACAGATGCACAAAAGGATCATTGCTCTTCAGGGAACCAGCATGAAAAGCATCTGCCAAAGAAAACCCTCCTCAGTTCCTGCCAGGGGGTGAAAAGGAATCACACCATGACAGACAGAGTGACAAACAAAGAGTGACAAGCGTGGAATGGTAAGTGTGGAGTGCCTTATAACAGAGACAAATCTGTTGGTAATGCTCAGAAACCCCCAAGGAAGAGGAAGGACAAACAGCCTCCACCAAAACCGTCATCTCCACGGTGTCCAATATCCTTTCCACATACTCATCAATCACAAAGCCACATCCCAGACAGGCAGGCGAGTAACTCTGGGGTAATGGTGTACACACTGACATCATTTGAGCTCCCTAGAGTATATTTGTTCTACAGCTGCGGCTCCCATTCCGTGGTTCTCAGTGATAAACTAATTCCCTTAATCATGAGATTGTACCCTTTCTCCTCCAGAAAGACACAAAGATTAGTCCACTTACCAGCAGAAAGGACCCTGAACCTTCCTGACAAATTTCTGTGGAACTTGTCCTTGAAACTGGAAGTGATTAATGTCTTTCACATCTACGTGAGGGTAATTTGCAACTGGAGATTTCTCATTCTCTGTCTCTCTGTTTCATTTTTTAGGATGGCCATCACTGCTGTAGATTAAAGCCAACACTGAGTTCATGCCACCTCCTGCCATCAATGTATGCCTGAGGAGACAGAATAAATAGTTATTAAACCTACTCTAGATTTGCTGTCATGTTGTAGCTAGGCACTGGAAATCAAATAAATATATAAGACGAGTAGTTAAAAAGTCTACTGAAAAAAAAACAGATACAAGCAAAATTACTTAATCTGCAGCATTAATGAGTAAGAGATTGTTCAATCAATAGTATCTGAGGAGCAGCATGAAAGAAGGCAAAACTCATACAACTTCCCAGGGACTCATACCCTTTTAAAAAGACCAGTTCAGAAGAATACTCAAGAACATGATTAAGGTTAAGCATGTCTTTAAATTTCATTGATTTCGGTGAGGCAGAGGTACAAACTTAAATGCTATTTTGAATCAAGGTGCTTTACTGAAGAATATTCCATGCATAAAGGTCAAAATCAGATGAAAGAACAGCTGGGAGGACAGGGCTAGCCAGCTCTGCATTGATGGGACACATGCAGCCACCCCGCTATCCCAGCTACTAGGAAGAGGGAGTCATAGCTCTGTGTTTCATCTGCAGCCTAAGAATCTTCTCTAGGATGCACCTCCTAAGTTAGCCTTTGTCTATGCCACTCACTATCATTTTTTTCTAATGTAATCCTCAGTTTAAGGTGAAAGATGCAAACAGATCCTCAGACTTTGCCCAGTACCAAGCACACATCCTGACTTCTTGCCTGCACAGGCACAGCTCGCAGAAACGTCACTGCACAGCCATCTTGCTCTCCTTTCTGCTCAGCACATGTACAGTTGCAGATGATCAGTAGCAGTTCCAGGATCCAAAGAGGACCAGGGCCACGCTCCACATGCAGAATGAAAAACTAGCTTCTTTCTCAAAGAGCTTGCTGGCTTAATGAATGTTGACAGAAAGAGAACAGAGGAATAAAACAGAGAAAGTTCAAGGCCTTTAAGGACAGAAAGGGAGTCTGAGAAAGTGAGATAATAAAAATCAGATAGTATTTCTTCTGTTGAATACATGCACCTAAAACCCAGCAGAAACAATACAAGGATATGAATTTGTGTGTGCAGTCCTGCCCACCAGAAAGGCCCATACCCATATTAATTGAGTATGTCTGCAATGTCATGAGTTTGATGCTGCAGAGAAAATAATGAAATTGCTTCACAAAAGCAATGAAGACAACTGACCTGCTCTTGCTGTGGCTACTTCATATTGGCTCTGTGTTTCTTATGTATTAGTATTCAGTTTTAACTTCTTCCTTTATTTTTTATGTCTGATCAGGTGAAGCAGATATAACACTCTCTTCCATGCATGCACTATAATCTGTTTCTGTTTGCTTAACAACAATTTGTGTCATTCTACTAACAGCAAGGGTCAGACTGGGCATTAGTTAGGAAAGCAGAAAAAATCACAGTGACTGGTGCTAGTGAATGGCCTGCTCTTCCCATGAATGCTTTGCTGCCTCAAGCTTAAAAAGTCACATGGGGTGTTTAAAGAGAGAAGAAAAAGTCTATTAATTGGCAAAGCTTTCAGAGCCTAGGGCTTTCATCCAGCTGTTACACTGAGGTGAAGCAAAGCCTCCAGGGTGTTTGTAGAGCTCACAATTTTCCTTTTGTGACAAACAACTTCGGTAAATGTGCACAAATACGGGTAAAGGGAAGGACATCTCTGCCATGCTCAGTCCAAAAATCCTTAGTTATGCCTCTTCGGCAAGATCAATTGTCTTGATGTTTAATCTTTTCACATTCTTTAATCAACTCAGTGGTGTTAAATCCAAACTAGCTCAATTCATAGGCAGGATTTCTGCAATGACATCCCATAAATGGGTCTGCTACTATTCATACCATAGTCCCTCTTTAAATCTCTCTGGGAAAAGAAGATTGAGCCTGCAGTCTAGAAGCAGAAGACATGGATTTCATCTTAACTGCAACAAGAAATTATTGCAGTAACCTTGGATGAGTCAATGACTTCCTGGTACCTGTCAGATAGGAAAGAGGGAGCCTTACTTGCCTGCATGAGAAACCATAGGGGTTGGAGCTAGGTATTCTGACCAAGTCCTTTGAAATTCTGGAGTGAATGGTTTCAGACAAGACAAAGTCATGGTCCCTCTCATCGACACCTCTGTGTGACCCACCCATCCCATGGGGAGGCACAGTGATATGGCCCATTGGAGCAGAAACTACTGGGCTGAAAGGAACCCTCACAGTATGCCCATATCCTTAATTACAGAGGTGTTTGCCTCTTGGCTTGCATTTCTCCACCTGAGCATAGTACGCTCACTATAAGTGCTAGTTAGAAGCTTTCACATGTGCCAGAAAGCTGCTTTGGTTTGATGCCATGGAATAGACACATTCATTCTCTGAGTGTTGGTGTCCGACCAAGGATGGCAGCAAACATTTAGAGCACAGGTGTTACTGGCAGGTGTTTTGTTTCTGAGGAAGCTGCCTTCTGGCTGAGCTGCTGCCAGCCCATCTATCCACCTCCCCCACTGCCACACAACCTCACCTCCCCGAGGGACTTTCAGGCAGGCCTATTTGCAAACAGCAGGCACAGGCAATGAACACGTCAGGTAATTAAATGGCAGATCAATTCAACTTAGCTTCTCCTGGGAGAGTAGCCCTTGGGAGACAGAGAATAAGGCAGAGAGAAAAATTGAGAGGTAGAGGAGAGAAGGAGTAGAGCAGGAGAGCAAAGATGGAAACAGAGCAGGCAGAAAGGGGTATGCACAACGCAGTGTGAAGCCACAGCTGCAGGGGAGGAGGCATTCAGGGGTAAAAGGGCATGGCCAGCACAGGCAGTGTGAGGAAGACAACATTGCAGGCAAGACACAGGAAAGAGAGAGCATGTCTAAGGGAAGGTAAGAGCAAGACAGAGAAAAAAAGAGACTGGAAAGAGCAGGATAATGGATATAGCAACTGTAGAGAATGGCCCCAAGTGGTTACTTGGATCTCAAGCACAAAGGGTCCCCTATAAATGTTTACATACCTGTGAAAATGTAAGCTTTATAAATTTGGAACCATGAGCAAAAGACACATTTGTAATATCTTATTCACTTTGTTTAAACTAAGATGGAGAATCACTGGATATTGACAGAACACTTTCCTCCCTGAAATATGTCATGAACCCAGAAGCTTTCTGCTACCAATATGAAAAAAAGGACAGTGGAACTGACAAGCACGAGGAAAGGAAAATAAACAGGCTGGTATCACTCTGACCAGCTGAGTGGAACATTAGAGAAAAAAACAACAGGAACTCCTAATTAATTTTCAGTTTCTATCTTTAATAATCTGAGATACTGGTAGTGCTAACCCACTCAGTAATGCTAGTCTCAGGCCTTTGAGATCAAGGTACCAAAAATCGGAGTCTTTCCTTTGAAAAAAGATTTTTACTTTCCCCCTTCTTTAAGAAAATGTGTTTTACATTTTTAATTTTTTGTCGGAAGTACTAGAAATGTGATTACATTTTTAAAAGAAAGAAGAACTTCACAATGGTAACCTAAATTTGGGAGAGAGAAAACACTATTATAATTAGGGGACCCAGATAAAGTTTGAGAGCAACACTTAGGACCTTTCACTGTATGACCTTCATCCTGTCAGATTCCTCTTCAACAGAAGTGGCCCACAGCATTGTAGCTCTCTTTGCACTGCCCCCTCAGCTGGGAACAGTGCGAATCTCCCTCACCCTGCTTCCAAATCCACTGCTGCCTGCTCAGCAGGACTCTGCCCCATTCTAGGGGTGCACTTCTCACATTCCTTTTACAGGTCAGCAGGAGCCAGCTGCAGGAAGGACATCTAAATGTCAGGGTTTGAAGCTGCTGTGGCCAAAGGACAAATGAAAATATCTCATAGTGACTGTAGGGAAGTCACGTCTTCCCAGTTCTTTGGCTAAGGCTCTGTAGTATCATGGTATGTTTTTAAAAATTTCTTTCTTGCCTGGCTTCCATCCAAACACAGCAAGGCTATTTACACACACCCACTATATTTACAAAAGTGCTGTGAAGAAGCAAAAGACAAAACCATACCAAACGGTGCAATGAGTCAGTAGCAGAAATGCTAATAAATCCAGACTCCTTTTTCTTCATCTTATGTAGATAACACTGCCTTTCTTCTGCTTCTTTCAACTATCCCGTTACAGATTTTGAAGAATAAATCTGTGAAGTGTTAATGTTCCAGTTTCTGCTTAGACAGAGGAGCCAAGAACATTAAACCCAACATTAGGGATGGCCAGGCAATAGGTAACCAGTTGGGAAATCCTAGTCTTGACTGCTTCACACCTCAAGGGCAGTACATTAGAAACGTGGCTTTTTTTCCACCATGTTTGCTTTCTCTCTTGCCAGGAAAAGAATGAAGCTGCTGAGTCCGAGAATGTCTAACACCTTTTTGCCCTACAAGGTGGAATCTGACCATGCTGTTCATTTAGTTTTCTTTTTCCCTTTTCTAAGCCTTGTTCCCTCTCCCTCTTACAGCCTACCTCCACAACTTGCACTGTCCTTTCAGTGGTGACAAATTCTTTTAGTGCAATACATTCCTGACAAGATGTTGCTCTTCACGCCATGAGGTCAACACTCTTCACTTTGAAGCAGAGTACTAATGACTGTCACTGCCAGGGCCCACAGACAGCTGCCACAGAGGTACTAAAGATGAGATTACCAGCCAACAGCCACTTCACCCCCTCTAACATGTCAATGATCTCCACTGCCAAAGTGCCGAAGGGAATTCGATAGCCTGCACTACAGCTAGAATGGAGGTAAGCACACAGCTAGGATGGTGGAGAGCGAAGGCAGCAGAAAAATTTAAACCACGTTAACAAGAACCAGAAGTGTGGTAGAAGATGGAACATCTGGTCAGCTGGTGTACTCTCTGTCCTGCAAGCACACCAAGAGGCAGATGTAGATGTGTACACACACACACACATGTACTCTTCTCTGCTAAATCTGGGTATCTGGAATTCAGCTTGCATGGCTAACCCTATACCCCTCCTCAATACAGGTTCTCTGGCTATCAGATACTGTAAACAGCTTGAGTCCTTATGTGGATGACACAGACCTGAATAACTGTCTGAAATCTGCCTCTTCCCAAGGTTTGACTCTGTAAACAACTCAAGGTTTCAGCCGCTGCTTGTCTGTCCTTCTAAATTTTCCACAGTACTTACACTGTAAAAGGGAAAAGGCACATTAGCAGAAGCAGCTGCAACCTCAGTTCCCTCTTTCTCCACAGACAGAAACCATGCATGGATTAGATGCTGCATGCTCCATAGAGATCAGATTGCACAGTGACTGTGCTGCCACAGAGCTCGGCATCACAGCCCTGTCCCCAGCACAGTCCTGGAGGGAGTGGCACCATGGCTTCAGCAGCTGTAGTTGCAGAGGGAAGCTTTCGCTGGGGCTGGAGCAGAGAATCAGTACCCAAAGGAGCCTTAGCAAGCCAAATACTCACAGTGCTGTGGCACTGGTGTGATTTGCATTCCTAGTGCACATCCAGAGACAAGCTGTAGCACAACACTGGAGAATTGAGCAGCAAGTTCCTGAAGCAAGGCAAAAATACAGGCGCTGGAGGTAACTAGAAAGGGAAACTAAGTCCTCCTAACTCTCAGAGAATCCTCACTTCCACTGTTCTTTGTCATGAGACAACAGGACTACCTGGCACCTGCTGAGAGGACTGCTAACAGAGGAATTCTACCTATGCTTTAGTGTCCTTGTTCAAAGCAATCAGCTTTTTCTGATAGGAGTTCTCTTTTTTCAAATCACGTATTTTACTGGGTCTACACTGTCATCAAGGGTGACTGCAGGACCTGGAAACATACCATAAAGGGGTTTTAAATATTTTGCTACTCTTTTTTCTGTGCAATGTATGATCCAGCTGCCTGCATTCCCTCTTTCTGATTTGCTGAACTGCTGCTTCCTCTTTCACTTACATCGTAAAATGGATTCCTGAATGGAACTCCTATCTGTCTTTTTTATTCCAGATTCCTCAACATCATGGTTCTTCTTAGAACTGTATCCAGTTTTGATGGGATTTAATGGATGCTTGCTCCCAGAAATCTACCTCATTAATAAAAGGAGCAGATAAATATGTCAGGTAATAAATATGACAAATGTATGTCCATGTAACAACAAAAAAAAGTTCTCTAAGCTTTGTAGACTTCAATTGTATTAGCTCACTTACGTGAGGTACATATTAAAGGTTGGTCAAGGCTGTACAACTCACCTCAAGACCCACAGGTTTTTCAAAAGGCAGTTCACTGAGATACTAGATCTCCAGACTGAAGGAATATGGTGGGAACTTCACATCTGCCTTGGTGCTGGCTGCAAGAAAGCCACTGTGTCCATCGTCTGTATTCTGTACATTCAAAATGAAGATTCCCAGCATCAAGACATTTAAAAAAAATTGACTTTGAGTCTGTGTATGTTTGTGCTTTCAAGTTTTTCTCCACAGGTAGACAGGTTAGAAACTGACATTTTAAAAAATGAAAGCAGAGGCTCAAATAATTGCATGACCCAAGAGCTTGTGCTTTAACATCAGATTTTGCGAGGCTTACAATAAAAATGTGGTGGCTGGTAGCATGGGGGATTCACAGGTCTTTCTTTGTGGAAGAAAAAGAGAGAAGAACACAGACATTCCAAATACACTCTGTCACCCGCGTTCTTCTTGATCTTTTTGAATTTATTGAGCCTGTCAACTGCAATGGAGGCCAGTTCAACATGTGATCCCCCAGTGGTAACATTCGCTAAATAGGTTTGCAGTGTGTGACACCACCCCTATAGTAAATGCTGTGGTTTATGAACTATTCACAGGGCAGCTGAAAAGAAGCATTAAAAATTGATATAAAGGACACTGACTATGCTGCCTGGCTTTATGTCCTGGGTTTTTATTCCCTCCCCTTTTTCAATTTTTGTTTCTTTCTAAAATCTTTACTTTCCAAAAGTTCTTCTGTATTTTCACTCTAGCTTCAGTCTCTTTACTCTATGGTGAGTCTGATTTATTTTTGTTTCTCTATTCCCTCTTCTGACTCCTTCCCTTCAGCTGTCTTTTAACATTTTGTAATGTATAATTTTTCTTCTGTGTCAGGCTGGCACCAACTGAGATGTGATCAAATCTTTTATCCTGGGGGATGCAGTGTCTCTGTAAAAAGACTTTGTGCCCTGCCAAAGCAGAAAGATTGTCTCTGCACCATTATTTCTAGACATGCCACCTTCTTGAGCCCAATTTAGTTTCTGTGTAATCACCTTTCATATGATTGTTGCCCTTGGCCACAATACCTTCCTGTCCCTGCTCAAGTTACAGTGACTTGCTGACCTACAGGTGCTGGGAAGAAGCATGTTTTCACCTATTGCTGCACATGGATCAGGTTTCTTCTGGTCTGCCATTTAGCCCAGATCTATCCTTTACAAGTCTGTCACTATCTTAAAGACAAAGCTGAGGAGTGCACAGGAGCCAGGAACAGTCCAAATTGCCATATACTCATTCCCACCTATAAAAGTGCTTTCCTAGCCCTTTCTCAGTTTTCAAGCAAAATAATTCTCTTTTATTTTTATTTTTCTTGCTGACAATTCCTAATTTCCCAATGGAAATTACCCTCCATTCTCACCTTTCTGACCAATTCTGGAGTAGCAAGCCCTTCCACAAGACTACCAGGGCCTGGTATGTTATCTTGCTGAATCCTGATCAGTGAGAGTTGGCAAAGGAAACCTAAACAGAAGAGACAAACCTATGCTCTGAAATAAGGCAACTGGCAACTAGACAGACATTCACCTGCTTGAGGGCTAAGGAAATGGGGGCCTGGGGTAGTGAAGTGACTCTTTAGGAAACCAAGATCATAGTGATGTGGAGTCACAAATTCCAAATTAATAACCATATCTGGCCACCCTGAGCCTTCCTGATGTATAAGTAGATCCAGCACTCCCCGACCTTGCTGGTCACTCCCTTCTGTATGGTACTGATAATACTAAGGGACTCATACAAGGTATGGAGCATTCTCACCTCCCAGTTGGAGTAAATGGAGCCTCAGCCACTCAGCACATCTCGGGACCAGGCCTTGCCTGCCTGCTGCATTCTGCGCCACCAGCAGCTCTGCTTCAGCAGGGGCGGGTGCTCTGGAACAGGCTTTATAGCTGATACATTGTATTTGCATAGGCCATTGTCATTCTCTGCGCGGCTCCTTGCAGCTGGCTTCCCACACTGGAGAAATATCTTCTTTAAGGAGAAGCATGAACGACGCAGCTAAGGATAAAAATAACAATAATTTTACTAGATGAAACTTCATGTTAAGCACTTAAAAAGCAATAAAAAGTCAATTTTCTTTCTTTCAATTATTTTGCTTATTCCGTTTTTGAAAAAAAAAAGAAAAAAAGAAAAAAAGAGGGAAAAATGGAGAAAAGTTTCCTAGTTATAAAGTCATCTGTTTTTCTCGTCAGCACCCAACGTCTTCATCATTTCTCACTCTCTCTCCTCATTGCCGCCCAACCCTACTCGGGTCCCACTGCCCACAGAACATGAAAATAGCCATTGTCAGGCAGGGCTGGGGCTTCCAGGTATGTACAAAGGCAGGGAAAAGAGTACTGATAACTCATGTGCGCTCACTGCCTCTTTCAGCACGCAAGCACCTTTTCAGAGAAAGCGAAAAAGATAAAGGCAGAAATTACTGCTCTTGCACAATATATGCCAAGTTCATAAGAGCAGCGTTTAACACTTAATCAAAATGGTTTGACAATGTAAAAATTAGGTTTTCGAATGTCATTAGTGCCTTATAATAGGTTCAATTTATATCATTCCCATCCCTGTTTTTTCATCTCTGCTAATTGTTTTTATTCATTTCTTTCATTTTTTACACTGTTGTCTTGTTGGTTTTAATTTTTAATTATCATAAGACTTTTTCTTTTACCTTGCTAATTGGTCTAGGTTTGAAAAGACTGGTTCTGTCATTCTTTTTTTCTCCTAGGGCAGCTACTAGGGATTTTTTAGGCAGGTTCTTTTCCATTGGTAGGCAAGCTCTCTTCTGGGCTGATTTGGGAAAAAAAGCACTTGCTTTTAGGTCAGTATGAGCACCCGTTTTTTGTAGTGTGATTCACAGAAAAGCTCTTTTGTATTGACCTGTAAATTTCCTTCTGCATTGGGATGCAGGATTCATTTGGTATTGGCATGGAAATTGGACCTCTGTTCTACAGTTGATATGCAAACTCTTTTCTGTTTGGAAGAAGATGAAAGCTCTCTGTTCTGGCTTGCAAGATCTTTTCTGTTATGGGCTCTCCTTTCTGTCACCCACCAAACAGAAACACACACACACCATTTCTTTTCCCTTTCCATGTACAAGAATGTTCCAAGTCTTGGTTATCACAGGGCTGCAAGATGTCATTTGCATGGAGACATATATCAGCATCTTGTTTTTTTGCTGCCAGTGTAAATGGAATTGGTTTAAGTAATTCCACTGACATTTTGGGGGGGGAAGAAAACCATTTTGGGAATGGCCATTTTTTAGGAAAATGCTGTCAGTTTACTTGGCAAAGGAGTATACTTTGGGTCTTAGGAGGAAAATCTTAAAAAATGAAAACAAAAAATCTAGGCAAAAATAGAAGTTCTGGGTAAACAATTCTCCAACTATGTTCACATGTCTACAGCTGATGGCAACTCACTGCAGGGTGAATTCTTGCTTCCAGAGGAAACTAGAGCTGTAAACATGGAAACTCTGTAATCTCTCTCCCGTTGCCAGCAAGAGTGTGTTGTGCCACTACAGGGACACTTGGAAGTTTAGTCTTAGTCTCATTCAGTGCCTACTGACAGCAAGATCCTGTCTTCACCTTCCTGCTGGCATTGACTGCACGTTGACTGCTCAGGAAGCCACTTCAGTGCACTAATCCAGGAGGAAGCTCTTCCCTTAGCTAAAGACCATCTTAGTAAATAAGAGAATCCTGGTTTTCTTCACAGAAGCAGTACTGTCAGAACTCCTCCTTGTTCTCCACTATTTGAGAGGGAGAGTGTCACTGTGATCACAAGTTACAACTGCTGACATCTGAAAGGATCTTTGCATCAGCATCTCTTGAATGGCAACCAAAGGCCTCATAGCCAAGCTGTCAGGCATTAACTACATGATAGTTTTATTCATTTGGCCTTTAATGGTGTTTTTAATTCTTCCTGCTGGGGAGGCTTGTACTCTCATATCCTGCCTAGAGGTCTATACTCTCTCTGCTTCTTCTCCTCCACCTGCTACAGCTTGTGGATTTTACCCCTCAGCTTGTGGATACCAACACAAGTGTTTCTTCTTTCCTGCTTCGGCTCAAGATCCCCTGTAAATAACACAGAGAAGATCTCAAATGAAACCTTCAGTGGCAGTGCTCATCAGCAGAACCTACCTGACACACTGCTAATGTGCTGCCTGGCCCTGGGAGACTTCTCATTCTGTTTAATGTACTGCTGGCTCCAGGCAGCTTTCTGCTCTGTGATGGACAGGCATGGCTTCGTCAAAGGTTCTCCAGAGTCTTAAATCAGGAACGATACAACCTGTATCTATGAGATGCCAAGAACCTACACTGATGCTTGATAAAAGGAAGGCCTTTTACTCACCCCTCTCTATATTTAGCAGCATTCCCAGGCAATGCTTCTAAATTTACCAGCTGCAGTAATGTGATTCATACCCCCATTGCCACCAGCAATGGATAAGAACAGTGTAAATGACATGCAGGAGAAAATCATGATCAGTATAGCCCCAATCAGGACTGTAGTGGTATATTCTTTCGTGCTTGTATTGACGTCTATGCCAAACTTTCACAGAAAAGCAGTTATGTGATCTCAGTCTGTTCTCTCTCAGAGCAGGAGGTAGGAATGTCCCAAGCTGCATCAAAAAGGCTTGAGACAGTTTTCAAGCCATATTTTGGGCTAAGTCTGGGTACAATCAGCAACAACAAGAGATGCGCACAAGTTGTTTTTGCAACGACACTGTGCTGTTTGTGACGTGAATGCTGTCACTAGAGCAGGAGCTCTGCTATCTAAGAAGGGTCTTCATCTGCAGCAAATTAACAGCAGACAGGCAAAGCATCTTTATCAACTGTGGGAACCCATTCCTGATGTAGAAAAAATGAATGTGGTGATGGTTGTCATAGTCTGCTCTGAACAAGTCTGTGGAATCAGTCCAAGTGCTGGAGCTGTTACCGGTAAGCATCATAAACATCTAAATCTTTTAGGAGGTTCAGTCTGCATATCTGGGCCATTATGAGATATTAGCGAAAATGCTCATTTGAAAAATTATCCTGTGAACCGCTACAATGTAGCAAAGGAGCTGTTTTGCTCAGATAAATAATAATTGAAAACTGAGGCAGAAACCTGCAGCCCTATCTGTCTGTGTTGTGAACTTGTCAAATCTCATCACCTAATTACCAACAGGCCTTGCTGGTCCATGGAAGAGAGACCTGCAGAAGACGCAGAGAGCCTCAAAATCCAGTATTTATTATTCTGAGGGAGAGCTCTTCTCACAGAGTTGGTGCTGAACCAATCCCTCGACAGAATTAAAGGGAGCTGTGCTTCTAGCAATGCTTAGAAAGAAATTAAAATGCTGATATCCTTCATTACTGTTGCCACTAAAGACCCTTGTGTCACAATTGGGTATTTATCCTGTTTGCCCTGATCAAATTATTATTTGAGAATTACTTCCCACCAGTACGAAATATCCCTCCTTCATCTCATCTGTGCAACAGTTGCAAAGGGACACCATTCTTCATGCTTCCACAAACCTTTCCCAGTGGTTTCAAATAGCTGTTCCACAGCTCGGGTGTAATGGTTATCGCCGCATGCTGGCAAAGCACACTTGGACCCTTCATGATGAAAGCACATAAGAAATGATATCACTGTTATCATCTACCATTGTGACAAGCTGTTAAAGACCAGAAATAAGGGCAGTAATGAATTTAGATAAAGGAATGAGATCTCAAATGTATCTAAAACTCTCACAGGCTGTTTTGTCAGTTGGATTACTCCTTGGTAGTTTGTTTTGGTGACCAGACTAAGTTCACATTCATCCACTGGTGCGATGCCCACAGGCAGCACAGAGAAGGAAGGAAATCCCACTGTGCATTTTACAAATATCTTGAAAAAAGTTCAGGCCAAGATACATATTCCCACTATAGAAACCACACACACCAAAAAGCATAATTCCAACGGGTGGCAGCAAAGCCAGGCAACATTCTACATTTCTCTAACATTTTGACAAAACCTTGATAATACAGAAGCCATAAGATGGCAATGGTCTCCATTCCTTTAACGCAGGTGAGGTGAGGAATACGGGTCTGATGGAAAAGGGGATGAGTTCTTAGTATGAGGGTTTGAATACAGCATCCCAGTAATCCACCCTCACTCAGTTAACACTTACAATGTATGCAGTTTCCTTCATGATATTTCTTCTATTCAGATAATTTTCGCTATCATCACAGAAATTCCATTTATTTCCTTTAGGGATTTTATTAATTTCCACACAACCTCCTCAGTCCCAAACTGGGTAGAAACTGGAGAAGGCAATGTTAGCCACATCAGAACTGGAACAATGAAGGGGTTAACAACTCCACCACAGAGATGGGGATAGGGGGCATAATTATAAAATCAAACCAAAATACAGTTACAAGGCAATTTTATTCTCTATTAACCCAATCAATGGAAGGTTCCCATAAGCCATTAACAGGGACTTTAGATGCTGAAGATGTCATGAGGGGTTAGATAAAGATGTTGCTGTGTTCATTAGTACTGACAGCTCACAGAAAGAGAAGGAAGGAGAGAACAAGGGTGAGAGAGAGGAAAAAAGAAACTTAAGGATTGGGACACAAGGAGAAAATAAATTACCTATCAATATGTAAATAGTATAAAATTCCTGTGCATATGTGACAAGATATACTAAGGTAGTGTATTAAGTCAGGGACGGGAAATTATGTGGGCCAATATCCCAGGCCTCATCCTGCTCAGTGGTAAGTTTAGGGGTTACCTTGCTGTATCAAATCCAGATTTACACAGTGCAAACAATGGTGATGAAGGGACAACTGCGCCCCTGCTTGTGATCCACAAAACAATTAAGACACAAACAGCAATTAGCTGTTGAACCTTCAGCAAACATCATTCCACACAGCACACAGCAGAGTGATCTGTAGTGAAACTCATCTTCCCTGGTAGAAAGCTTCTAGGAGAGGAGCAGGGCTGATGCAGGAGAAAGACCTCTCCCAGGGAGTCTCACCAGCCTTTCTCACTACCATACACAGGTCTAACCAATACTATCCAGCAGTTTGTAAGTCTTAAGATTCACATAGAATGGCAGCAGCAGTCAACAAAAATCCCTCATTTACAAAAGGAAGTTCAATTGCATCATCCATCTGAAGTAAAAATCCAGTATTTTCCAATACAAGTTGTTTTGATTTAATGAATGGGGAAATCATCCCTTCCTTAATTCCTACCACACTTATTACTTCAATGGATCCTGCATCATTGGAAAGCAGGCATAGAAATGTTAACAGAAGTGCTGGAAACTACTGCTAACACACCTTGGAAAGCACTCTCATGGAGGAGGAAGTGTGAACAACCCCCTGTTCTTCCACAGGGTGAGGGGTGATCTGCTTGTAAACTGAGTCTCCCTTTCAGCTCTGAACTGGAAACATGGATCGTATCTCATGTTACCACCAAAGGGGAGACTCGGCACAGTTTCCACTGTGGAAAGAGGCTAGAGGTGTGTAAGGGCTCTATAGCTGGGTGAGGAGCTGGGAAGAAGCATGGGGTGTTGCTGGTGGGGAACAGGATGTGGCAAGCTCTTGGAAAGACCTCTCCATCCTTGTTCTCCAGAGTTTTGATCACAATAGTGTAGCTCTCCCTAAGGAGACATCTCCTTGGTCATCTGGATGTGTTTAACTTTCCTGGAAACCTCCCTTTTCCCTCCTGAATCTAATCTCACACTAATGTAGTCCCCCTGTGCTGTTTACTAAACACATGCAGGCAGCTAGTCTCTGTGTTTGCTCAGGACATTAATAAAATGCCTGCCCACCCGTGCAACCAAACACAAAGGGGGCTGCTTAATGGCATCTTCCTTTTGAAGTCAAATCCCAAAGTTTTCATTTGGTTCATGTTCCTCCCTGATAAAACTCTCCTGTCTCTGTCTCAATATGGGGCACTCTTATCTAATCTCACTTGGGGGTAGCAGAAGCTCTGAGGCTGATCTAGGGAGTGCTCTGCCTCCCTTCTGATGAGGAAGAAAAACCAGCAACGACAGCACATATGAATCAAATGTCTCAAAGGGACATAGGACCATCATTATTCTTGAGGCACTAAGGAATGCATACAATATATCAGAAAGGCAGGGAAACAGCCAACCTACAGATGTAGGGAACTGTCTGAATATCCCTAGGATCAGCCTGCGAGACAAATTTTGGGGACAGGGATTCACAGACAAATCCTGGGCATTGCAATGCAGCTTTGGGACATGGCAGCATTTGTAGTAAATACTAAGATTCTGTGTTCATTTGTGAGATAATGTGTTTACATAGAGGCACACAGATATACTTTAGAAGACAGACACAACTCAGAGAATCATATCCATACATTTTCACCTTAGATTCTGATGTGGTAGACAGTTCTGCAACTATAAAGCATTTGTGTTTCTCGATACTGCATCTAAACCTATAACATACTTGTCTGAACAGAAAGGCAGCTATTTTGTGAGGCTGGGGCAGCCTGCAGTGGAGGACACACACACTATGCCATCTCTGACCTAGAGAATTTGACTTGGAACTTTCTTTTCTTGTTTCTTTCTCTGAAGATTATCAAATCCTGGTTATTCTTTGGCAAGTGAAGAAATAGAAGAAAGGCATCAAAACACATAGTTAGGACCTATTTTGTTAGACAGTGCTTCAAAGCACAAGATGTTGTTTGGTATTACATCCCCCTGGAAACCCACTGAAAAAGAACCAAAGATGGGGGAAAAAACCTACTAGTTGCATTTTCTTGGTACTCCACCATGGTTACATTTGACTTCACAGATGAAGTCAAGCAACTGTCGATCTTCAAGGGAACCTAACCCGGTTTAACAGGAATTTGAAAATCCACACCAGGAAAACTTCAGTTCTCCATCATACCCAGAAACAATGTAACTGCTAGATGAACTACAAAAAAACTTTCTGAGAATAAAGTGAACGACTAAGACATGCCTAGCTGCCAGTGAAAAATTATGATTCCTTTTACAAAATCTTGATCTTAGTCCATATATTTATGTAGCTCCTGGTAGTTTACGAACAGGGGTTATCAGCCCTACACCATTTGCATTCCAAAGATGCCTGTGCTATACTATGAGGAGCTTAGAACTGGTGTGGATCATCCTGGCCTGTGAACTCAGAAGGAACTGTCTGCATCCATTCCTATCTCCTCACAAAGGCACCGCTCCTGCACCTCACAAAGCTTCCTTGAGCACAGGGGATGTGGTCTCTAATGGGATGGGAATGGGTTCTCCTTTCCCACCATGCTACCGTGGTTTCATTCTTCCCCTGCTGAGGCTGGGTGACATGTTTCCATTGAGTTCACTGATTCAGCAAGATCGAGCCCTTGGTCTTAAATAACTGAAGACTGCAAACTGAATATTGTAGCCATGGCAACAGGCAGCTCAACTTTATACTCTCTGATATATAAAAAGGCAATTTTCTTTATTTTTTCTCTCTACATTTTTATATTTCCAGAACTTACAATGGTAATAATGGCCTCGGGCCCTAACCTCCACCAGCCAGCCATTAACTTCATGGAAATGCCTTCTCCATCAGCCCCTATTGTCAGCAGTCAGCACCATTCCACAGAAACCATAGGGTCTCACCACACTAACACAACTGGATGTCTCAGCTGTGCCACAGCCCTTTGCAATTTTGCTACAGACTTATTTTCTGATCATGACAAGTGAACCTGGACCCCATTTAGAGAGGCTGCATGACTCTGTGGTGCTCGTAACTTCCTCCTGGAAAATGGGGAACAAAATTTCTCTCATCAGACTGATTGCCATTGTGTCCTGCACACATAAGCTCATGGGTAGATGCACATGCCTCTGCCTTCCCCCTCTGTCTTCCAGGCTCATCCCAGTTGAGTTTCCCCCCATCTGTCATTCTCTGAACAGAGCAGGAATAGTTGCATGTCTTCACTTTATTTGGTTTCCTATTTGTGCATCAGAAGCATTGTCAATGCCCTGGAAATAGTGGAAATAGTTCTTTGCTAACTGCTGCTAAAGCACAGCCAACAAAGGGAGCTTTTGCATTTTAGGAAATTCTTTTTTTTTTTTTTTTTCTCAAATTCTTACCAAAACTTTCCTTCAAGAGCTAAGGCTGGATTAACAATACAAATTGAACTGTTTAGCATGTATAAGACATTGCTTGCCTACTCATAACAGGAACAGAAGACTGCAATCCTACATGTAATTTTGTCCTTGACTCTGTATTTGGCATGTGGTTTAACCTCTTTGTGCCTCAGTTTCTCCTTCTGTTAAAAGGGAAAATGATGCTTCCATGTCTCCTAATGGACATTAGATTATTTTTACTAGTAATGAGTGTGTAGCATGGAGAGACAGCAGGATGAAAGGCAATGGTTGCAGGTATTATTATATATCACTCTCAGCAGAGAGCAATTTCTACAGTAGGTTAAATTCTGCCCCAAAAAGTACTTGACTGTGTCCCTTTAAGGTCACAAGCTATTATGATGCTGAAGACTAAATCCCTTTGTATATGATCATGAATAAATGAATTGAGTATCACTGCCCGGCCATGTGGGATATGGAAACGATACTGAATATCATCAGCCTGAACTATCAACATCCATCAGCTTTCCCCTTGCTCATCTCTCAGCTGTCGCAATATGAAACTCTGCTCTGAGATTTCAAACGACTGGGGCTAAACAGCAAAAACATTCAGTGACTAAATTTGCCAGAGAAGGTCTCAGTCACGAATGACTAAAAACAAAATTACAGAGCAATCTCGTCTGACTGAGAGCAGAATGAAATGTGATTCATTTTCATCCACCCGGCAGGGACTGCAGGGGAGAAAAAAAAAAAAAAAGCCCAGATTAACCCCTTCCCTGCTCTCAATGGCCATGCTGCCCGTGCCGATGCGCATGCGGTTTGCATTACTCAAATATTAGGTCTTCTGCTTTTCTTGTAAGGCAGATCAGAGCTTTTATTACTCAGGTTGACCAGACCAGTATGTGGACTGTGCTAAAATTTTTTAGCATGGTGTTCTTTAATATTATATACAATATATAGGAACATTAACTATAGACTGCACTGTCCTCTACCAAGCAAGACACCAGTAGTCAAAGTTTGACTAGGAGATGATGGAGATTGGTTTCAAGGGGATACAGGTGGATTGTCTGGTCAGAGGCCATCATTGCAAGCTGCTCCTCTCATCCTTGCTGCACTCAAAGCTTGAGGATCACCAGTGGACTCAGCTGGAATCCTCTCTGAGGAACTGAGACTGCCAACAGTGCTCAGATCCCTTTGTTATGCTGAAGTATAGGGCAAATCTCTCCTGCAACTTACACCCCTTACAGAAGGGGGCAGGCGAGACATAGCTGGAATTGAGTTCCCATCATGACAAACACCATCACTAAGGCTGTGTGGTTAGCCACAGGCACCAGGTGGCTCTGCATTCTGGCTGACCACCTGCTGGAAAAAAAGAGATCAAAACCATATCTGTCCTCCTTAGCACAGAGCAGCTGTTTAAAGAAATAAACCAAAGTTAGAAGTATTACATTTTTAAGAGTAAGCATCACAGATAATCTTTTCATCAGCATTTTCTCTGGCACATTTCCTAAAAGCAGAGAAGCAGACTGACAACATAGGAAAAAAAAAAAAAAACAAAAAAGAAAAAAAACAAGCAAACAATTAGTGCTTTATTAACAAGTCAAAAGCAAAAGTGAAAACAGGCATCAAGGACCTCTCAATAAGTTGGCCTCCCTGAAATAGCATTGTTCCTGAGGTCAGAGACTGAACTAGGATGCACAACTCATGCAAAGGTTGCTCCTTGGCGTCCAATACCCTGTGTGTCAGCACCGCACTGTAAATCTCTAATATAACCACTGCAGCAGTCACACAGAGACGTGATACCGCAAGTCAAGCTAATGGGTGATACACATGATGCTCAGAGCAAAGTGGTAGCACAGGTGAAGGGCTGAAGCAGGAGCAATTTACTCAGAGCTGCACAAATTCTAGATAAAAGGCAGACTTCCCCTGCTATGCTTTGAGAATGCTAGATAGAAAGCTCCCTAAACAACTCCCAGATTAAATCAAGAGGTCAAGCCAGGGGCAGGATGATAAATCAACAGCTTGTACATTGTAAAGGAATGGCTCAAGAAGGTTTGGCTGATGCCAAGTGCTTTCTGCTTTATGCATGCTGTGGTACAATTTATATGCTTGATTGGTTTTCCTTCCAGAAATGGAGAAAGTTCTCATGAACCTTAAAAAAAATGGTTAAAAATCATCCAGGTTTACTGCTTCTTTAATATATTTATAATTAGTCAGTTCAGTTGTATGACCGTGCTTTTCAAACAACGTCAGCAAACCCTCTAATTTTTTACTATTATCCAGAAGCAGGAGGAAAAAAGATGAAAATACTAGAACTGAAAGTATTTGGGTTTGCTGAGGTGTTACAAAGAACAGAAATCTCTATTAGTATTGGAAGGTCATGTGTGGAATAATGACTGGAGGTGAGTTAAAAATTAAAATCATATTAAAGGTGCAGCATTTTTCACACATTAAGGAAAGGTACGACATTGGAGAAACTTCCAGGGCAGAGTGCAATTGGTATGCAAGGAATACATTTCACAACAGTTCCCTAAGCAACACTGCCTGCAAACAGCATAGGGGATGAAGATTCCACGTGAAGGCCCTGTGAGATCACAGCAGGGATGGGAACTTGATGGCACTACAGGACTGATAAGCTGCCTGTTTGCGACCCTGCACCAACAGTCTGTCAATTTTTGACAAAGTACTGTCCTTTGTGCGAACTTCGCTCATTGTAATGTCATTATAATACCAAAACACACCTCCGTCCCCAAGGCTACCCGCCTCCAAAGTGCAACCACCCCTCACTGAGCTTGCACTTTGAATTTTCTTCAACTATACCTTTAAAAGCAAAGTGAGAGAAATTTACAGCAATCATAATAAAGGTATTTATGACTAGAGTCACTCAAGTTCCACCTTGAAGGTAAAAATTATTATAAAAATGGTTTAAGTAAGGGGGGATGTCAGAGAAGACATCATCGTGGACAACTCAGGGCAGATACTATCACTCATCATCTCTGACTCCTGGGATCAGTTGACAGGCTGAACCTCACTTCCCCCCGATAGGGACGCCTTTGGGTACGATCCAGACTTCCTGAGTATTTCCCCAGGAAACTTAGGAATTTTTCTGAGCTGCTCTCTATTCTACCGTGTTTTGAATATCTGCACGCGCTTTGCAGACAGTGAATTTATCACCAGCAATCCACCAGAACCTGTGCCGCTGTTGCTCTCAGTGAGCTGCACTATTCACGCTGCTGGTCGCAGGAGTCTCTCACTGGGTGCCACCAGCTCCTTACTGTGTGAAACTGTGAAGCACAACTAGATGGGGAGTGCAGAGTGCTATTAGTGAATCCGGAGCCGTGAGAGCTCACATATACTGAACGCAAACGGAATAATAGTGCCAAATTGGACTTCACTCAGAATCTAAGCCCAGCTGCTCCCAGCCCCACTGATATCTAAGGACCAGCTGGAATGCAAGGGGGTTTATTGTCTGCCAAATTACTTTACCCTTTCTCACAACAGTCATGGTGTGGCTGGGCCAAACACAGCATTTCAGCAGGGCTATGAATCTCAGTGGAATTATCAGAGCTGCACTGCTTCTCCTCCATAAGATGGCTTGCATAGAGCTAGCTCAAGTTTTGTGGCTTGCCATGGTGGAGCTATATCCAAAGGCTCCAACACTGCATTTCCAGCCTGAAGTTGGTTCTCTTCTCACCTGTCTTTTAAACTACCTTGCTGTGTTGATTAGATCTAATGAAAAAGATTTGCTCTCCTTTATGGTTAGCAAAACAACAACATGCCTGTAACTAAATAATAGTAATTGGCCAAATCTTTATACCAATAAAATGCCTCCTGACCACCACAATGGTTATCATGTTCTCTGTTGTACCCAAACAAATCCATTTGCTTCAGTGGAGCAGCACTTGTATAATGGAGGGGAAAAAAGGAATTTGGCCTAACAAGAGACTTTCAAGAGAAGTGACTGAGTAAAAAGGGCTGTGAATTTTTCTGATTACTAGTTATTTTAGGAACCATATGCAGAGGCACTTTCTGACTCATGTTGCTGTCAGTGAATAGCAGCTGTGCCACATCAGACTGAGTCCAGGAGTCTAGTTCTGATTCTGATTCACAGTGTGACCTTTTGCAAACCATGTTCCTTTGGGGTCAAGACATTCTGTGTGAAATAGGGTTGACAGTATTGCCTCTTATTATCCAGTACTTACAGATCCTTAGAAAAGAGTGCTGTGCCACTGCAAAACCAGACTCCAAGCTGCCCGTCTACCCTCAAAGAGTCTGAAAGGGGAGGATGAGGCAGGCTGGACTGGGCTGGAGTTGATGGTGAGAGGTCCATCATGGTATCCTTTAAGTATAAAAGATACAGTAATAACAGAAAATGAACAAACACTTCCCAGTGTTTGGCTTAAAATGGAAAGGTATTTGCAATTTCTAAATATATAGCATTTGCTTTGGTTGCAATTTGCTTTGCTTGCTTAAGGTAAAGCCAAAGGATGCAATTAGGATTTCATGAAGATGAAGTTCCGTTGTATTTTGTAAAATGAAATCCATTTCCTCGACCTGGAACCGCATGTCACAACCTGTTCACTGCATGAACAGAAGTTGTAATAGAAATTATTAGAAAATAACACCCATAATCACAATCAGCATCAGTTCCCCTCAATAATCTGTGCTGGATGGATACATGCTGGGTACCATTACTTGTCTAAGAACTTGCCATCCAGAGAAAGACGAAACAAGCAGAGAAGTGCAGTGACCTTTTAGGACCACACAAAATGCCACTGGCAGACAGAGGAAAGGGCCAAGGTGTCCAAAGTCCATGCTAATAGTCATAATTTCTGTCTTCCCAAAAGAAATATGTCACTATTTTTCCTGTCATACAGTAAATTTGCACAAAATTTTAGCAGAAGATGAGAAGAATAAAGCTATTGATGAAACTGCACTGAATTTGCTGAGCAGTACTTGCAGAAAATCAGGGAAGAGTTTTCAAAATGTCAAAACAGTTCATTTTTATACTTTTTGTACAAAATATTTCCTTATTGCTTTAAATTATTTTTTGCTTAGGAAACTGATTTGAAGTATAAAAGAAAGGGTGAAAAAAACACCTGGGAAAAAATGGACAAATAAGCTGAAAAGTAAAGAAAAATCCAGATTTTCAATTTTAGTGTTGTTTCGTTGAGCCACAGAACCAATAAATTCATCACCTTCCCAACTCTGCTCCTGATATTTTAAGCCACATGTCCTCCCTCGGATAGACGGCTGTTACCAGCTCCACATCATTACAGATCCTGTAAGCCTAGTGACAACACTGTGCTTGAAACATTCTGCAGGGGAGCTCCTGTGAGCACAGTTCTACCACCAGTTCTTGCATTGGCCTCCTAGGCTGTGAGGAATTACTATTTTCCAATATTAATTAAATAATTAATTTTCATCTGCAGTTCACATGTTAAATAAACATGTGAGAAGATGGAGGGATGCTTCTTCTGATGTCCAAGAACATTTGTGCAGTCAGGCAAACACAAAATTCATCCTGGTTTCTTATGGACCATGTCAAACTCAGTGATTTTTTTGACAACAAAACCACACTGTGTTCAAAAACCACTCACAAGTTGAATGGAAACTTGAAATCCAAATGCAAAAAAGAAGATAATAAAAACCATAAAAGATATAATCTCTCTTTGCATTCAGTCTGTAGTCCTAGGGGATGCCAGACATTTAATTACCACACAAGACTGCAGTGAGAGGGTGAGTAAAGGCACATAGTTCCACTTGAAGGAACAGGTACATGCTCCTGTGACTGAAGACAGGCCAGGAGGTTATGAGAAATTTTCAGCCTCAGTCATTCAAGGTATCAATTGCACCAGTTTACAAACACACATAAGCAGATCCCTGACTGCTCCCTGGGAGACAAAGCGGACTGGAATTTCACTGTTAGCACCACTTGACACTGCCCATGCACACCATGCTGCACTGCTCCCTTCCCTCTAGCTAGAATAAAAACAACCAGGTCTGGCAGTCAATGCACTTGTCCTTCAGCCTGACCCTGCTTCCCATGTCTCAGCTCACTGCAGACTGGACAGCAGGCTTGGTCCCAAGGGTTTTTTTTGAAAGGACTGAGCACACACAGGCTCAGACTAGGGAAAACCCACAGTCCTTGGGGTGCAGGGGGGATGTGCCTGCGTTACAAGTGCAGTTGCACACTTGGGGCCCAAGAGTTGAAGAGCAAGGGATGGTTCAGAGTAATGGCATGGCAGTAAGGAGAGAGCTTGGGCTTTACAGGTCACAGAGGAGGAGCTTGCTGTTCTGCACTGTAGTAACATCCTTCAACTCACATTGCACAGAAATATATATTTAACTAAGAGCCACGCGTCGTGCACAACTCTCCTGAGAGATGGGCTGGGGCTCCTATATAGCCACTGGGCATTTAGGGAGCAGAGGGCCTCAGAAGGATGGGGCTTGTTTACTTTTCCTTGTTACCTGCAGCATTTCCATCTCAGACTGCCTAATTTAAAGTGCTTCCAAACCTGTGCTCTCTGAAGGCCTGGCCCCATTCAGCTCACGGACAATGGAAAACAATTTAGGTCTTGCAGCTAGAGCAGGGTGATGCAGCAGATAAAGGGAACTTCAAGGTTAAATAAACTGTTTTCTGAGCAAAGGACTGGGAGAGGATCTCCACAGATCCAAGGAGAAAGGTGGAGAAGCACAGACAGTGGGGAATGGGCAGGATGCAGACACCTCCCTGAGGCCAGAGACACTTGCCTGAGGCCACTGCCAGTAGTAGAGCTGATCCACAAATAACATACTAATTTTTAATTGTTGCTGTTGTGCCCTGTATAAAAGAAAACAGAGTATGTTTTTTGCCTGGGCAGTATTATAATAAGCAAAAGGTAAATGAAAGATTTTTTATACTTTGATAGCATCTACCAGTCAAAAAACTTGCTGCACTTTAGTCCTATTGTCTCAGTGATGCCAAAATAAGAATAAGTTAAATTTCTGTACGAGGGGATGTCTTCTTTGCAACATATTGCAGAAGCTTTGTTACAGAAAATTATATTCACCCTGCAGGCAGGCAAACAAACCCATTCAATCAAACAGTCCAAATGCAATGGTGTTACATATTTCATTTATTTGCATGCCACATCTACTAGAACTTCTTATCATCCAGTACTCTGTCATCACACTGCTGTCCACAGGAAGGAGAGCTTATCATCCTCACATGACACATAAGAAAATTTCTGAGGGAATAAACATATTGCCTATGGTCTACTATAAAAAGCTGGGGAACGGGCCTTAGGGGTTGCTGCCCAATTTTCCCCTTCTAAGTGCCAGACATTCCTCCATCGTAAACAGTGCACTTATCACTGCTTAGCAGGCCCAGATCCTAGAGGAAGGCAAATCCAAGTTATAATGGTGTTATCAGTTATGTAACTTCAGTGGGACAGTAAAGAAAGAGGAAAGGGGCACTCTGTAGCTGGTGCTTTGACACCATTGTTTTAAGACATCCATAGGGATTGGGCAAGCCCATATTTTCATATAGCCTGTAATCATGCTACTGCTATTTCTCATTTGATAATCGTTTGCTGCTAGCAAAGAGGAGAACTCATAAGGCTCATCCATCCTGCAAGTTGCTGAGATGAAGTCTTGCAATTTAGGACTCTCTCTCTAGCAAAAATATTATCAGTGATAAGGACTCTGGGCTTGATGGTGGATCACCATTCACATGATCCCTGGATTCCTTCAGACAGTTTCCTGTGGCCTTTAATTTTCTCATACAATTATTTTTTTTTTTCTTATGGAGATTCTGATGTAAGAATGTAGTCCTTGAGACTGTCAATTTGCTAGGTTTCTCTGGCACTACATTTCCCAATAAAATTGTCAGTACATTACATAAAGTGACTATACAATAACTCCTGCAGCAAATGAGTCAGGATGGTCACTGGAATTGCCCTCACAAGAGGATAGGAGAATTGGGAGATTGCAGCCTACCCACAGGAGATCTTGTAAATTGCCATCATTGTGTATAAATAGCAAGAAATGCAGAGATACCCGTCAGCCAAGGTCCTGCTGACTCAGTGCCACCTTGTGCTTTTCCCAGGAAGCACAGAAGCACAAGGAAGATCCTCAGTGAGGGGCAGAGACAGTTTCTGAGTAAGAACTCAGCCTACTTTAATCTGTGATATTCTGGATTCACTCAGAGCAGCCACTTACCAAACCCAAGATGTCTTTCTCACAGAGGAATACTATGGCTCTCAGCCATCCAAGCCTTCCTGGAAGGGAGATGGCATCACTGGGGCATAGTGATCCCCCTAGCTAGAGGGAAGGGTAGAAGTTTTTTTGCCCAGCATCACAGTCAGTCAAAGGAGGGCTTTGAAGGAGGGCTTGGTTTTATAACAGTGACCTACAAAGTCTAACCTCTTTTCCAGACTCCTTTGAGACACAAATATGTGGGCCGCATCAGTAAATGCCATTGTACAGACTTGCAGGATGCTGCACAGAGAAGAGTAAATTTGTCCATGTTCTTTTCTTCCTTTTTCTTTAGTGCATGGCTTTGAAGAGAAGCAGCCCCGAAGGGCCACAATGCTGTCACTCCTCAGGAGCCCCAGTGTGAGTGATAGAATTCCTTGTTTACCTCCTGTACTTTCACTGAGGCAGGAACATGATAACTCAAATGAGAGAGACAGAACAATATCCATCTTTGCTTTTGTACTTCCCTGAGGAGAGAATGACTTGTGCAGTCCTACAGCACTGTGGCTCTGAGCAGGTGGCCAATGGTGCTGGGAGGACCCCTATGCAACTCACATCCTGTGGAGTAAGCTCTGCATTAGGTAGCACAGGTGGGAGGCTGTTGGCCCTATTAGCCTCCCTCTACTCCTTAGGTCTTCCTAAGTCACAGATAAAGAGAAAGCAGGTGCGTGTCAGCTTTCATTTCAGTTCCCCTCCAATTCTTTTAAAAATCATGAATCAGTTCAGCATTGAAATTGTTCCCTAGGTTAACTGCTGCTTCCAATGACTTTGCCTGGAATCGTTCAGTACTGGCACCTGCAACTCCTGCCCACGCTCTGCAGTCCTGTCCTGCACTGTCCCATCACTGAGCCTGCCTTGATCCCCCACCAGCAGCTCTGCAAGGTCCTGCATGTGTTATTCCAACCCAGAACTGCTCCTGCTCTTCCAGTCCTGCAACTTTCCACACAGCTTTGCCCATCCATACTTCTCCCTCAAAATTTGAATGCAAGCCTGTTGCTTATGAGGGAAAAGCCTGCATACTAATTAACAAAGGTTCTAAGACCACTTTCATTATCTAATAATTTAATTCTAGAAATAAATATCTATAGAGACAGTGGTAAAGATATAAATATATAAATAGGTATTCTTGTTTCATTGGAAAATCAGTGCTACAGCATCTTTTCTAGCTTAACCCTAGCAGAGAGCATTAACAGGAAACCTCACTTTTCCATTTAGTACACATCAAGTGCACAGGACCAAATCTCTCCCCAGAGGAAAGCTGCTGAAGTCAAACAGAGCTTACATCAGAGATGAATTTGGCACTCTGCTTTTACTGAGCTTTACAGAAAAAATTCAGACCTGTTCTCAGGCAGATTTGCACTGAACATGCTGAAAGCATGAGGCCACAATCAGAAGAGTGAAGTCAAAACTCTGCCATCATTTCATGACTACGTCTTTTGGATCAGCCCATCTGTCTGATGTACTTTTACCATGTCCTCTTTTCAAGAGAATGGAGAAGATTAGGAATTGTCTTGTAGAGGAGGATGAGGTCACATATACCTCAGTGTAAGGCAAGGCATCTACGTTTCCACAAGAAATTTGAGAAAACACAGCCCACATGAGGAGACACCCAATGGATCATTGCTTGCCACAAGCAGAGGTCATTTCCACAAGTTAGAGCCCAGCTTACTGAAATGGAGCACACCCTTAAGCCTCACCCAAGCCCCAGTCATTGAGTGGGATGAACTCCTTTCTACACTAAATTGCTAATATACATTGGCTTAAGGTAAAGTCAGAGAGAGAAACCTTGTCTCTAGTGAAAGCAGTGGAAGCTTTGGTATTAGTTCCAGTTACACCAGAATTTCACATCTCTCACCTGGTTTCTTTTCTTCACTGTTACTTGCTGTCAAGGTGCACAGGATGAGAAGCTTTTCACTGAATAATAAATTGCTGCAGGTAAGCTGAACCCATAGGAGCAGTGCCTTCTAACTGCAGAAAGAGCATGGAAACATCAATAAAACTCTGCCTGATCCTGTTCTCCTAATATTAAACTGAACGCAACAAACTTGAAACTGATGAAATGGATCTGAACACTCTGGATTTTCTTATGAACCTTGTTTTATGTGGTGTTTTCTTATTACAGATGCTAAAAGTGAACTTTTCTGATATGAAACACTGATTTCACATAGAACTTTCTGTCCATGGGAAGAGAAGCTCATTATAATCACCTGAAAAAATTTTTCTTCTTGGTTTTGATTGCTCTTGATAATTTCATTTAGTCAGTGCTAGTTCATTAATTTACTGAATACATATATTTCAAAACTGCATTTCATCAAGATTTACATTTTGTCAGACTGCAAAACAATTTCAATCTGCCAGAGGGCTGGAGATGGGGTATAAGCCCATTTCATCCAGGGTCTATGCATCAGTGTGACCTCAGCTCAACTTTATCACATATAATGGTGGATGAATGGTCTATGTGCAATATGCCAGCATTCCTCATCTGGCTCTTCCTGGAAAAGGATCTATATTGCAGAAAGATACCATCAAAACTAGAGACTGACCAGACCTTTAAAATATACCTATCAAGTCACCCCTACAGCAGATACCTCCAGTTCAGGAGCAAGTCACATTGGAAGGAGAGATGGTAATCGGTGTTCTCCTGTTCTGTCCATGGTGCACAAGTTCTGTGACTAAATAAAGAACCCCATTCCCCAGAATCCTTCAAGCCAGGACCTTTCACCCAAAGTTAATCAATTTTTAAAGTTGAAAGCCAAACTTTGAGATGGAGAGTTTAAAACACTATTTCATTCTTTCAAGCTGTGCTACAAATGGCCAACACCTAGGGGGGAAACATTAACTCCCAGGACCAGTAAAAAGACATATAAATCACATAGGGAAACATCTTGGCCTAGCGGCTACTAACCCATTGGAGATAAATCTAGGAAAAATCTTCCTGCAGTTTTGCAGATTTTAAGAGAAAAGAAAGAGGGGAAAGTAGTTTCTTTGCTGGTTTTTCTTCAAATTCAACAGCAAGTATCAGTCAATATTACACTATCTATACAATGCAGCTTTCTCTACATCAGTAAACAACAAAAAAAACCATCCAAACAAAAAAAAAATCCCTTAAATTAAGCTGTAGAGCTGTTACAGAATTTTGACATTTCAGTAGTAACCTTGTATTGTTGAGGTTTGAGTTCACACCTCCTAAAGGTATGAGTTTAGCAAAATTAGAGCAGATAATATGCAGATAAACTGCAGAGAAGAGGGCACCTAGGATCACTCTGGAGAGAAATGGCAGAAAAGTCTCTGCCCAATGGTATAAATTCCCTTTCTGAGCCCAGAATATAATCCAGGATTCAAGAGTCTCACTACCTCTTGTCAGCATGCATCTGTAAAACCCAGATGCAAAATGTTTGCCTCATTCTCCTCTGTATGCTGACCTACAAGGAAGATAACTAAGTACTTCTGCTATCAGCTACTCCCACAACCCGAGTAGTAGAGCTCTATACAGCGTGTATAAATGTTCCCACGTTAATGATGAGTCATCTAGGAATGAATCTGAACTCAAATGATGAAATTTCTGAAGTTTCTTTTTGCCTTTTTTTTTTTTTTAAACACATGGACAGACACATACATAAGAGAAGTAAGGCACTGAAAAAATGCTGATACTGGTAAGTCATGTATTTATAAGATAGGAAATAGTGGGTGCAAATTTAACATGAAGACCTAGTAAATCCAGTCCCTTTGAACATATTTCTGGTGAGCTGGTCTTTTCTTATCCTATCACATACTATTTGCTGATAGAAGACTGACTGACCTGTTGCACAAGGCAGACCTATTCTTCAGCAAAACAGGAGGCTGTTCTGAAAGAGGATATTGTCTTTAGGATCTCTATTCAATTATTGCTAGATGGGAAGGTGTAGAGTAAATGAGGCAGGGAACTGAGAAGAAAGAAGAGGTGGGTCTCAAGATTAATGTAGCTGAATGTCTAGAGGGATAGATTTTTGCCTGCCTGCTAATATGTGTCATTTGTACAAATGTCTTAGTTTAAGCAAGACACTTAAACCAAGTACCATGAAAGGTCACTCACTGAGTATGTCCTGTTTTCTTGATTCCTGACTTGAGGCCTGGGCTGGGATGTTCAGACATCATGAACATACACATCTACAGCAAAGAAAGATGGGAGCCATTGTTCAAATATGTGAAGTGCTTCAAAACTCCTTACTGCAATGTCTCTGCCTCAGTTTCCCAAACAGGAACCCAATACAATAGTACAATTACAACCAGAGATCTTGCGTTACTGTTAGTTAACACTTGTAGAGCAGCTAGCTATTATAGTGATGTGTGCCACCGGAAAGTCCGTGAGAAAATGAGTCATTTTCTCTCCAGAGCAGGATTTGAATTATGTCCAGCAAATAAAGCCTGGAGCCATATGCCAAACAATGGGAAGGAAATAAAATATTGACTAGCTGCTTATTCATAAAGCTCCATCTATTCAGTGCACTGTCCTGAGACAAAACTGCTGGGTAAAACCCAGTATGAGGAGATGCATTTAAAGATTTTATTGTATACCCAAGAAAAGACTCAAGCTTGTGTTTGTTAACTGAATCTGACATTACCTATGATTGCAAGCTTTCTTTGCAGTTTTTCCAATGTTCATAGAAGGGTGTGTAGCTATGTGCAGGAGTGGTTCTGAATTACCTCAGGCATGATTACATTCAGAATTGAGTCCCTAATTCCTTTAGATTTCACCTGTACTGGAATCTATTAACTGTAATGTCCTGGTTCGAATGAGAACAGAACTAATTCTGTTCAGTGATTTTACTTTTCAGTTCAGTTCTTCTAACTAACGGCACTTTCTGAAGTCAGCAGCCTGTTTTAACAGACAGTGTCTGCTGCTGGCAGTGATAACACCCTGTGTTTAGAGTTACTACCAAGGATTGGTGTGCAGACCAAGGCCACTGCTGGATCTTGTGCACCACATTGAGGGGTGCAGGAAAGTGAAAGGCTGCACCTGCAGGGAGGAGTGGACAGGGCAGGTGACCCCAAACTGACCAGTGAGGTATTCCAGCCCATATACATCATATTCCTTACAAAGCAGAGGGATCTGGAGGGTCTATAGCTTTTTTGTTTGTTAGCTTGCTAGTTTTGTTTGCTTGCTAGCTTTCTTGCTTGCTCACTCGCCCTCTTTTTAGGGGCTCCCGGGCTCTTCTCCCATCTTGGACTGCTTTGCCAGCTTTGCTCGGCTTGGCTCATGTTCTCTTTCGGTTCCTTCCTCGGAAAATCCAAGGAAGAGTCTTGTCTGTTCTGCCTTCAATCCCAATCAGTGTGTTCCTGAATCCAGTACCAGAATCCATCTCCTGAACACAGCTCCCGTCTGCTGCAGGGCCCAGTGTGGGACCCCCCGGTGCCTGCTCCACAGCATCAGTGGTGCAATTACCATCGGGGGGTTGAGTTCCATACTGGTTTTGTAAATATTTGTACATATTCTATTTTATTATTATTATTATTATCATCATTAAAGCTGTTCTAGTTTTCCTTTTCTAATTGCTAAGTCTCTCTCCCTTACTCCCTTTCTCTTCCTCTTTGGGGAGGGAGGGGGTTTAACAGAGACCATCTGTTATAGGTTTAAGAGGCCGCCCTGACCCTAAACTGTGACAAGGAGAAAACTTGTTAAAACAATAGTGAGAGGTAAAATGATAACTCACTTTAAAAGCACAGGTAGCTTCTGCAATCCATGAGAAATTCCCCTCCTTCCTCTGAATGCCTAGCTAGATATGCTGAGAAGGCAGAGAAATGCCTCTGAGGGCTACCTGTGCCTCCTGTCTCCCTCCTCTCCTCAGCAGAGATAGGGGTGTTTTCCACAAGAATGTTGTCTGTGCCAGAGTTAGAAATCCAAGAGCAAAGGTTTCAGCTAACCAACTGTGTAATCTGAAGGACAAGAGGTCAGGATCTCAGAAGGGAATACAGAGCAACCCTGAGCGTCTCTGGGGAAAGCAACAGCAAGACCCACACTCCATTTCTGTGCTCCTGACTTCAATGAACTTTGCCAACCTTTGTGCTTCCACTCCGTTGCTCCCTGGACATAGACAAAAAAAGTACAGTTAAAGGAATTTACCTGCTACCTCTATCAGAGAAGGAAGCAAACAGAAACTACAACCTCGAAACACAGAGAGGAAGAAACAATTGGTTGTCAGCTTCTAATTAATAAATTCTCCTTGGACTGTTTCTAGTTCACCTGAGACTGATCAATATCCATTGGGGAACCTTCCAATGGGACCAACTTTTAATTTATCTCCCAATTTCCTCTCCAGAACCTAGGCATCAGATCTAATTACGGTGCTTGTTTACTGTTTTTGCTTTTCTTCCTCGCCTGAACACCATGAGGATATTATGCTTCTTGTTCGGGAAACAAAGATGTTATAGTGCAAAGGAAGTGCTCAGTCTAAGAGCCCTGGATGCCACATGCAGAATAACATTTCTGGCCTTCCAAAGTAAAGGTGAGGCTGCAGGAGCAGAGCCAATTAGTCACTGGAGAGATGACACAAAGCATGAGGAGACAAATGGGATCAGACACTAGGAAGGTGCAGACAGATATACGAAGGACACAGAGAGAAATAGGACAGAGAATCCAGTTCTTGGGATGGGTAAACAAGAACACAAATGAGAATGAATCACATGATATGATTATATCATAAATCTATCAGTTGTTCCTCAATAGCTTTGTCTTGAGTTGTTATAAGTGCCTTAGCCACTGAGACTATTTGAATACCTAATACACTTAGTTACCTTTAAAAAATCCTGGCTACAAATCTTTACTTGTCCACATCCCAATGTAATGTATAATAGGGACAACTTCTCTGTTGGGAAGAACTAAGTCATTGAAATGTAACGAAGAAATTAATTGCTGACATGGTTCTGCTGTCCTCACAGTGATTATTAATGATGCAGTATGACACACTCACTGGTGTGCTTTAGAAATACAGATAGTTAGGGATTCTGGGACTTGGACAAGTTTGGGAAGCACCGTTGTATAGCAGAGGTAACTTCTGGTTTTGGTTTTGTTCAGCTAAACCAAACTCCTTGCTAGACAGGTGAAGCTGCCCAGCCATCAGATTTACATGCATGCTTCACCTTGACCTTCTTACCTGGGGATTCCCCAACCAGGAAATCAGAAAAGATGGATTATAGACTAGGTGGCAAGAGGATAGGGAAACAAAGCAGAGAATTCACAAGTGATACAGAAGGCCTCAGATGCATTAGTGCTTTAGCCTTAATGCCAAGGACCTGCTATTTGCAGCTCTATTACCCTTCACTTAAGCTGTCAAGGCTGTGCTTTTCCAGAGTGGCCATGGCAGTATTTCCCCTGTATGGTTTCCATGCTGCTATTCTCATTCTTCCTTTCCTTTGTTATTCTTCATGTTGTTACTCTTGTGCTGTTGCTCTCCTGTTGCACCTGTTATGAGAATCTGGAACCTCATCACTGCCTTTCTTAGGCCCTGAAGAGAGTTTTACCCTTCCCTTTCTATCTTTATTTAGTCACTCCTAAAGTAGACTTGTAAGAGCAACAGACCCTCCTAAAAAACAGTGTGCATGTCAGCCTGTCTCATCACACTTTGTTCAACAACAGCCATTACATTAGAAGGAAAGAAAACACAATGAAACAAAAAATTAATCAAAAAGACTTGTGGCTTCTTTCATATCCATTTCATTTGGTAAAGAATTAAAAAGCCTCTTGAGAAAAGTACTCCTTTGCCTGTGTCCACAAAATGTGGATGCTGGCACAGTTGTTCTTGCATGATGTTTTCCAAAAGTTGCTACAGCCCAAGGTGCAAGAAAAAACACGCTGCTATCTTTTTGGACCTGGCAGTAAAGAAGCTCAAAGTCTCAGAAGAATGTGGAGAATAAGGATGCAGCAGCTAAGGATCAGACAGAGAAATAAATAAATTAAGCAGCAGGCAGTCAGAAGCTTACCTGACAACAGCAACCTAAAAGACCTGGGAATATGAGAGACCAGAGGTTAATTTTCAGCTAGGAGAGGTAGAGGTGTGTTCAGAGGGGTGATATTTGGTGGTGACTAAATGGCAGGTGCTGCAGAACAGAGCATGCTTGTCCCATGAATAATGAAATCCAGATGAAAACTCAGAAAAAGGGGGAGAGATGCTGAGGGAGATGGAAAAGGAGAGACAAAAAAGTAAAAGAACTACATGATTACTGAAAACAAAAGACTTTAGCCAAATCCCGATGAATTTGATAGGAGTGGTGGTTGTGCTTTCATGAGTGCAAACTTGGGGTGAAGACATTAGCGCTCTTGACACTGGAGTCTAAAGGACGGGATTGGTCTCAATGCAAGCTACCAGCATGAAAAGCCTTGAACTGAAGAGAACAAGAACCTACAGTACAATGCAATCAGGAATCCTAGCCCATCTTCTCTCTTTTGAACTGATACAGTCTACGCTTTAACTGTCCGTGGAAAATAATTATAAATGTCTAAAAATGTTGAATGTCAAGCAGAGCAAGACTGAGCCTTGGCTAAAGGAGCCTTGACTAAAAGCTCTGTTTTTATCCACTTTGGTTTGCAGCATTTTCTATCCTCCTGATCCCACAACTTTTACTGCTCCACATCTATGTGCATGAGTTAGAGATAATGTCAACAATGAAAAAAAACCAAAGGAGAAGGACAAAGACATGATTATCTGTCTGGAAGTGAAACACAGTATGGAAAGTCTTTGTGGATTTTTATGCATCGTCAACAGCAGAAGCAGCTATCCTTGTAATTAGTATTACTGTTTAGCTCCCTGAAAAGTGATGCTTTAGATTTATGAATAAAAAAGTGGAGTGAGAAAAAGAATCCAAAGATGGAAGTTCAGAACCTGGCAGAGAGGATTAGAGGTACTGTTTAGACCAAACAATTCACACTTGTTAAAGGTAACAGCTGGGTTTGCTCAGTACATGTATCTAAGTCACCTGAATAACTCATTCCAGTAAATATGATTTCAGATTTCGATAGCACCTTTCAAGAATCTGAAAGAATTTCATAAGCACCCATTAATTAAGACTCACAGCCCTCTCATGTGAGACAGGCGAGTACAGTTATACCTAATTTATAAACTAGATTTGAGGATTTTCCATGGGATTGCTGGGGATGTAGACAGGCATTCTGCATCATTTTAACAGAAAACCCCCACAATCCACACACCTAATTGGGGGTCTTAAGAAGTGAAGCAGTTTGGCCAAGCTAAGCTCTGACATACAGAACAGGCTGTAAAACTGAGGCTGCCCAACTCTCCCACTTACTGCTTCAGTTTCAGAACAGTCTCCCCTCCTAATGTGAGGGCAGAGGAGGAGATGGAATTTTCCCCCCACAGGGAATTTAAAAATCATTCTTTCTTTCAAACTTGAACAGAAAGTCAAAAATCTGGAGGGAAGTAGGAATATTAAGATCTAGACATTTTACACCAAAACAGAATGATTCAACATGTCATTCTGTTACGGCATTTTTAATTTTGAATCAACATTTTGAAACAATAACAACAACAAAGTAGTTATTTTATGTTGAAATGTCAAGCCCAAGCAAAGTATTTTGTTGTTTCTCCCAGCTGGAAAACCTTTTTTTTTTTTTTGGTCAGAATTGACATTTTCCTCATTGAAAAATTTCAGTTTAGGTGAAACCACATTGTCTGATGGGAAAACATTTCTGTGAAAAAATGTTAATCAGCCCTGAAGTATGTTTTCT
Source organism: Megaceryle maxima (assembly GCA_024605025.1). NCBI lineage: Eukaryota > Metazoa > Chordata > Aves > Coraciiformes > Cerylidae > Megaceryle > Megaceryle maxima. The sequence continues at coordinate 2,847 of JANHGN010023222.1, read as the reverse complement.
GTCAAGAAAAGGAAGATATAAGATACTGACTTTAAAACTCTGAGGAACTTAAGTGTTCTGAACAAAAAAGATCTGGGAGGCCTCTGAACTAGACTGAAGTGATGAGTGGGAGAAACAGGCAAATTGTTGTAAAATGAAAGTTCTGAACGAAGCAGACTCAAAGAGCCAGATAGCTGAATGAAGAAATTAAGTGTCTTTTTTTGTAGCCATATAGAAGTTACTTTTCTTATGCACTGGAAACCAAGGCAGATTATCTAACTGTATAATGTATGCACCACGAGGGCTACCAAAATTGTTCCTTGGCTCAGGGAAAGATGGCCTCTCCTTGTAACAGACATTTACAACAAACCATGTAGAAAGCAAATCTTCTAGCTCCTCTTGATCTTCAACCAGTGGGTAAGCTTCATATTTTGAAGCAGACAGGTTTATGTATCAGCAACATAGTTCTTACTCGATGGAACTTGAATTTGTAAAGATCCAGGTGTACAGGTTATTTGTGTTACATATAGTAATGTAAATGGCAATATGTGGCAGTAGCTTTAGTCATTCACTACCCTGAAACATCTCTTCAGGCAAATTTCAGCTCTTGTTGGGCTGCTTATTCATTTGCCTGGTTATGCAACTTTAACATCCCTCTTTATCATCTGTGCTCTTCTCAACTCTGAATCGCTTACTGCAAATTTGGGCTCTATTGATCATCTGGCCTCCAGCTCACTAAGAAACAGAAAATGACATTGTTTCCATTACACAATCTGGCAGCTCCCTGCTTCTGCAAACCTTTTTATGTTGAAAATTAATAACCCGTTTTATGTTGACCCCTCCATTTTCTACATCTTAGTTTTTTGAACATACAGATAAATTACATTAGTTGGTTTTCCTTTGCTTTGTTTTTGCAGACAGGAAAATGTGGTTGATTAGTGAAGTACAGCTTTTTGTTGCATGGTGAAGTTGCTTCATCTCTGTCAAATTATCTCCCCTATAAAATTTATAATGCTGCTTTTATTTGTTGCTTCGGTCAATCTACTTGGTTCTCAACTAAGGCAGAATACAGCTATATAAAAAAATAATTCTAGATGCTCTTACCATGCTATTCACTGACTTTGTGTCCTTTCCCTATGTGCACTGAATGTGAGACAATTTTGTTGCTCAGCAATTCACTGGCCACTGAGTACAGTTTCTACTATTGCCCACAACCAGAACAGAACTCCATTTCATAAACTTATTTTTAATAAGTAATACCTTAAATATAGTTAGGTTATTTATCTGTGTTACTTATACAGCTGTTCCCTAACATTTATTTAAAAAATCTCTGTATTTCCTGCTTAGAAGTATCCATAGCAAAGTTACCTCATTTCTTCTAGTGTTTCCACAGCTTTTCTCTCACAAGTATACACCACCAGGTATTTAAAACAGGTTTTCTATCTTCTGTACTAGTATTATCAAAGAGGCATCCAGAGATTCAAATAACACCAAGGATCCTCCAGGCTAGGAATAATTCTTTTTCTGAAAGGCTTACAATCTAAGTAGGTAAGACAATGAATGACACTGCAGGGGAGCAGAAAGTCAAGTAAATCATATAGCAGATCAACAGCAGTGCCAGGAACCCTGGGGTTTCCAGCAGGTACCCAGCATCCACTGCATTTCCACTACTTCCAAATGTAAACAAATCTCTATCTGCAGTTGTTCAACTTACCCACCACAAAGCACCCAAACATGCATGGGTATACATCTCAGTCATAACGACTGTCATGTCCACACAAATAAAATCTATGCATTGATTTCAACATGCAAAAAAACCCCTCCATTTTTCAAGAACTCCCCGGGTTTGCTAAAGAAGGAAGGCTGGCTCTGCATCTCATTGCCATTATGCGCAGTTATCAGTATCACCCCTGAGACTAACCAGGCTCTGGTGGTTTCACCGACATGCAGCCATCTCAGGCACTGAAACATTCTTGCACCTCTCATTCATGGAGAGACTTTCATTGGGTGGAAAACAAACAAACAGGTATTTTTGCTTTAATAAAATGAATCACAAAACTTTTTCTTTTTTTTTAAAGGGCAGGTTACTTAGATGTTCTGAAAATTTCAGCACTTTCATACTTGCCCATTCCTCCACTGAAGACATGTAAATATAAAACCCATGAAGTGGAAACACATGCAGTCAGGTGGAGACAAGCAATTTTGGTTTGTCACCATTCTTCAGATCCCTTGCTTTCAAACACACCATGTTAGGAACACGGCTGCTCCTAACATGCAGGT
>JANHGN010023220.1:3229-25437 GCA_024605025.1 Megaceryle maxima | reverse complement strand
CCGCGCAGCGCCCGGGGAAGGCGGGAGGGCCGGGGCGGGGCGCCACGAGCGCCGCCCGCCAGGGGGCGCCGCCGCCGCTCTTAAAGGGACCGTCCCTGCGCGCTGCCGTCGGGCGAGGGACGTGCCCCGCTCTGTGGGGGCCAGGGCAGGGGCAGCTCCGGCGGCGGCGTTCCTGCTCCTCCTCCTTCCTCCTCCTGCTGCAGCGGGACCCCGGCCTGGGCTCCGCCGCTCCCTTTCCCAGCTGCGGCAGCACGCGGCTCCGGGCTCGTCAAAGGCGAGAGCGCCCAGTGCCTGAGGCACCGCGAGCGCCGGCGGCCGCCATCTCGCCGCGGGCAGGGGCTGGCTTGAGGGCGGGCCGAGGAGCCGGTTCCGCACGTGTCCGTGCTCGTCGACGTCCGTTGCCTTGCTCAGGGCCCGGCCCGCACCGGGGAGGTGCTGGAGAAGCCTTCTTCCCGGGGGTGCTGCTCGGCGGTCTTGCTAAAACCAGCGTCGCTTTATTATCTGCAGAGGAATTCGTCTTGGCGGTGCTGCTGAGGGGCGAGAAACTGGAATGATGGTGGCTGTGATCGGAAATAGATTGCGCATGAAAAGCCATCTGAAAAGAAAGCCGAGCAGTTAAAAACGCCTTTCCCTAGGAGGGAAGCTCCAAGAGAGCTCCGACAATCTCTCCGAGAGCCAAGGGAAGCCAGCCGCGAAGCAGAGGCCTCCCTTCTCTGGCAGATTGCCGTCCGTGGTGCCGCCGTGCCAGTGCCCTGTGCACATCCTCGTGCTCTCGCACGAACAGGCCGCGTATACAGAGGACCCTAGCTCGGGGCACTGCTTTGAGACGTTCTTTCTTCTCAGGGCACTTTATGGAAATTTTTCATCTTAAGAGGAAGAATTGAATCAGATTTAAGAGGTGAGGTTGACTGGAAGTACACAGATTAGAATCTCTACCTTTGGGTTGTTTCTGAGGCAGGCAGTGGGTTTTTATGTCTAGAGTGGGAGATGGCTCCTCAGTTCTCCAGCCACTGGTATTTTCCCTTAAAGCAGGTTGCTTCTGTACTATCTGACACATCCCCTAAAGCATGACATACCTATCAGTTTATCATTTTAACTAAATATATGGTCACTCAACCTTTAAGCAAGCAATCCAACACCACTCCTCTCTGCCCCTATCTTCTCATTCAAGTCTTTCCTAGATGTTCAGGTCCCAGAAGAACAAACACCTCTCAATCCCTAGTAGCTTGTTGCTGGGAGAGGGAGAAAACATCTGTGTTTCTTACACTAGCTGTGCTCCTGGGGACAACATCAAATGCCATTGAACACGCTGCCTTCATCGTTCTTTTCCCTAGATCATGTCCAAGATTAAGATTTGACCTGAAATAAAAACGTCTATGAGAAAATAGTGCTTCATAGACCTCACTTGTTTTCTCGGTGATGTCCCTAAGGGCCTTCTCCTCTCCCTGTTCCCTCAGCATCTAAGTTAAACACAAAACAGAGTTCCTCTAAACAACTTTCTCTCTTTAGCTTATTGATTCTAAGTAGCTGCTTTGAAGGCTGTTCTGTTCCATTTAAGAATTCTTAACATTAGGTTTCTTGGGGTTTTTTTTGGTTTTTTAAGTGTTTTATTTGTGTTATAATTCTACAGCTCATCTCTTTCCTTATGGCCACACATCCCCAGCACATCCAAGGGCTGCACGTGAGCTCCCAGATGGAGGTCAGTTTGACCTGTAAGGCCAGAAGAGATGAGGGTCTGCCTTGTAGTGATCCAGCTAGCTCTTTCTGTGATCCCATTCCTGTTGGAATCAGCTGCATTTGGGTGAAGCTGCAGGCAGGCGGGATCTGCAGGCAGGCAGGCGGGATCTGCAGGCAGGCAGTCTCCTGCTGAGGATTTTAATCTGCTTTTGAAATACAGCCTGCTCTTTCAAAGTAGCTCAAGTTTTGTGAAGCTCAGAGACAGTTTTATTGTTTCTTTGCTCATTTTGCAGTCGGGATTTACCTTTGGTATTGTAGTCATGTGGCTGTCTCCTGAAGATGCCCAGGCGTGGTGATAAAACGCCTTGCATTTAGTTCTGACATAAATATGCTGAAAGTTAAATAACAATCTCAGTATTTCTCTTGCTTCATGTTCTGAAGTCAGTTGTCATCGATATCAGGTCTAAAATGCATTCGATTTCAGGTTTTTCACTTTCTTCTTTCCACCACCTCAGCTTTTAATTATTGCTGTCAAATAGAGTACAAGCCAGACACGGCATTTAGCAGCCTAATTCTACCCTCATCCTTTTTTTCCATTTCCTTTCCTATAGGCATCCACAATTGCCTGTACCAGTGGGTACCTCTGACATTTCCAAATTGCAATTTGACAGTGTCGGAAAGGTTCATGAATTATTAAAATGTCTCGGCATCATAGAGGTTGGAAAATTACATATAATTTGACAAAACAAGCATACACAGAAAAAGAAAACCCCACCCAGGCATTCCCAAATCAAGAGACCACCTTTAAAACTTTCCTTTGAATTTGCTTAAAAAGCTTGAATAGTAGGAGAGAGGCATGAGTCACTCTCTGTGTCTCTCTAGAACAGGAAAGCTAGCAGAGGGTGGAGGCATGTCAGCACATAGTGTGGTACACTTGAAAATATCAGCTGAAATGACTAGGCTGAAGAAGTGGGAGGACTGATATTAGTCACACGCTATTACACAGTTCAGAAGATGAAGGCAGAAGGAATTACCAGACAGGCATATGTCACTTGGCCCAACCTTTGAAAAGGTCTATCTTGATTTCATTTTTTATTCAGAATGCGTCCGTTTGCCCTGCATTGTGAGGCAGAGTCATTATCTTGGCCACACACAGAACAGCCTGACTGTTCTTAAGCCGAGATGTTAGAAGAATGGTCCGGTTTACTCCACAGGCAGCATCAGCAACTTAGATCCACGATCGTTTTGCCCAAGCCTTTTGTTCCTTGTCCCACTGGCCAAGCACAGGAGCTGTTAGAATCTTCCAGCTCTATGAGCATTAGTAGGGAGGATGAGGATCTGTGTGGGAGGCGCCAAGGCCACGGAGAGATCTTTGGTATGACTTCCTGCCCCGCTGCAGCAGTTCTGTGTTGGCTGGCTGCGCAGCTGAGGTAACAGATTCTCTGTTTCTCAGGCCCTGTACCTTCACCCTTCTTGGCACTGCCAGCGCGGTGCGGCTGCCCTACCTTGCAGAGAAACAGGCTGCCTCTTTCTGGTGACCACAACACACAGGCTGTGAACTTGGGTTGAAGCGCTACAGCAGGCTTTGTGACTGCACTACTAAGAGAAAGGAGTTTGGTTCCAGAACAGGGGTGGTGTATCCTTTGGATGGGTGAATTTCCCACTTACGATGGAAAAAAAGCTTTGTGAATACCAGAATCTTTATAATATATAAAGTCTTTACTCCACTGTCTGCAGCTGAAAGATTTTGAAGCACTTTACCAACCTTGGCTCACTTCTGTGTTCTCTTGCTCTCCCAATGCATCTGAAACTATTATTTAAATCTACTTCAAATGCAGAAATTAGGGAGGCCTGTCAAATTTTGCAAGAAACAGCTGGTATCCCAGCTGCAAATTTTGCTTAGGAGTTATCTTTTCCAGTCTGTGTAAACTGCTTGTCCGTGTTACCTTTCGATATGCTGCAAAAAATCTTGAGGCCAAATAAGTAATAGAAATGCAGATCACACGGCTTAAGATCTTGTCCTGTGTTGAGTGTGGGTACTTCCAAATTTAAGTACATGGCTCTGCATGTCCCATCTTTCCCAAACTATGTGGTTTCGATAGTTGTTAAGTCTAGGTCGTGTGTCTGGTCAAGGCAATTAGTTGTGCCGAGTCGGTCTGGCAGATCAGTCTTGGGCTGAGTCATAAACTGCCTTTGGTAGTAGGATGGAAAGGTGGTCCCTGCTTTGCCCAAGTCTTAGTGTCATATGTCCCTCTGCTCACTGGTTTAACCCAAAGATGGGAATAGGTTTGTACTTGGACAAGCTCATCAATGAATACAAACAACAGTTTGCTGATCAGCCCCCCTCTGCTTGGGCCTGTAGAGGTTTGCAGGATACAGCCCTTTTGTGTAGCTGGATTTTTAACAGAAGGTGTTTCATTAAATAGCCCAGATCTTGTCTCTGCTCTATGCTGCTTTATCTCTCTGCAATCCATCTGATAATCTCGTATATCACATTTAACCCAGCCAAAAATAAAACCTGCAACAGACCTTCCCAGTTGTTTGTGACTGTCTTGAGAAGTACTTCCATCAGTCCCGTGAACCGCTGTGGCTTTGGTCTTACCCATATTTCATCCTGTTTGCAATGTGCAAATGTTTCCTTAGTACCACTCATCAAGAAGTATTTTAGATGTCAGATAGAACATATTTTTCTTTAAAAGGTAAAAAAAAAAAGTTATAATTTTCCCTTAAATTTTCTGACAAATTCTGAAATTATTGAAATTTTACCATTCCTCTGCCCTAATTGGATAGCTGGAAAGTGTCTTAACATCTGTCAGGAATTCTCAAGTGAGTAAAATACAGTGCTAAAGCTCATGAAGGTTTTTGTAAGTGAACTGTGGTAGCTGAGGTTATTAAATCATTTAATTTGTTAGAACATCCAGAGGAGTTTACCCTTCCCCCTGGTTAACGTGCTCTGTAGGCTGGCCACACATTTTCTTATGCATATTGAAATCTCCTTCCCAGAGCCATTATTTTAGGAATAATAAGGGCAAGAGCAGGCAAAGAAAACAAGACCCTCTTACCTTTCATGGTGAAACTTGGCTTACTGAGTGCCTTTGTTTGCTTTTCTGATTTATTGTGTTATGATCAGAACCATCTGACCCTCGTGTTTAAAGGAACGTTCTTTGCAGTTTTGAAGTCTGCCTATTATAACATCAGTTCTGCAACCTGCAGTGAAAGGAGCAGGCAGATACATATGCAGCTGATACTTAACAAATCTGTCTCTCTTGGCTTGCAAAATCCGCACCTGGAGCATCTCAGGAGTGTCCTTGGACCCTATACAGAGGCTAAAAATCCAGGTTGCAAAGTTACAGATTCCCTCAGTCAAAATTTTCTTACATGTGCAATATACCGCACATGGTTTTATCACGTGAACCTTTCCTCTTCGTGTTTGGAATAGCAGCTTTTTTGCTCATTGAAATACATTTTCCTTTCCTCTGCACAAAAAATAGTCCCAGCCTCTCCATTATGCACGCTGTTTTTAAAGGCAAAACCAATAGTATTGGATGCGAGGAGAAGTGCATCCAGCAGCACGAGAAAAATGCTCTAACAAGTCAGCCAGTGCACAGCCATTCCATGCACAGAACCAAGACCAATGCTTTTGCAGTGAGATCATACAGGCTTCGGGCGGAAACAAAGGGAAATGAGACAGGGAGTGCTGTGATGTGTGGGCTCCCTATTTTGTGTTCCTAAGATCTCCACCGTCAGAACCGAGCAGTAGAAAGTTTGTGTTTAGTTTAGTACAGAATGTCAGAGTAGAGAGCGTGGTAGTTCCTTTCCTGGGGCCGTGTTTCTTGTTCTTTGAGGGTGTGGGTTCATTTGTTGGCCAAGCTCGTCTAGGTTGGCTTTGCCTCCAAATTATATCATCTTGCCCCTTGCCTTTGGAAGAAGTTGTGATTGCGCAGTTGGTCATCAAGATGAGGAGGATGAGATCTAAAGCGTAATAGAAATTGCCACAAAAATCTCCGCTTCGGGTTCGAAATGTCTGGCTTTTAATTTGGTATATGACTTCCAAATAGTCTAGAAACTTTTCAGACAGCCATCCACCAGTTATTTAATTGTATAAACCACCCTTGGTTTAATTTTTGGTTTGAATTGTTCTTGTTAAAGTGTCACTTTTGACTTACAGTAGTCTGGGTTTAGAGAATGACCCTGATAACGTTTATCCTTGTGTGGTTTGTCGCTGATTATATGGGCTTTGGAAACCTCTCGTGTAAACAAGTAAGGGGTTAAGAGTCAGCTGGGTTGTACGTTTAGCAAAAACTTGCACAGCTAATACTAGAGAGGGCTGTGCTAACTACAGAGATTTTACTGCAGTCAGTGACCAGGTACTTCTCTGGAAATGATTCCTAGCATCTTATTTCATTATCAGAGGTAAAATGGGTCACTTTGTGGCTTTGAATTCTGTAGTGAATCTGTTCGGGCAACCTCACAGCAGCATCCTACAATCTGGCATGGTGGGTTGGAGCAGCAACAATTTCTTCACAGCGTGAACCTGCCTCTGCCCTTCCTGGTTTTTCTTTGAAGTAGGTCAAGTCTATGAACTGCTAAGACTCTGTGGACCCCTCATTTATTTTACCCTTCTAGCTTCCAGAATGTGGAGTAGAGAGGTCGCCTACTTCGTTCTGTCTGAGCACTAGCAGCTTAGGTCCAGAAAGCATGGATAGCACACGCTAGGCCTAAAGCAGAAGGGCTCTCAGTGGCACTGCACTTAAAAGAGTAAGGGAAAGCAAAGTTTCCTTTTAGAACGGGTATTCCTTCTCAAGTTCCACTGGTCACTAAAGCAAACGTATAAATTTGTCACTGAGATGGAGTGGAATATGTACTCTATTAATGATATTGGACAATTAGCCATTACAGTTTGTCAGTAAATGCATTTCTAAGGAGGGTATTTGTAATTTTCCCCATTTTACCTGAGGAAGTTAAGGTCTAGAGAAAGGAAGTGATTATTCACAGAGCCTGGAGAGGAAATGGAGTCCAGAATTCTGTGTAATCGACCATGTAGACAACATAACGTGCCCTAAACTAAGCACTGCATTTCAGATATGCCTGTGCTGCTCTGCATTCCAAAGAAACAAAGTATCTGTTGCTCTTCTTTTTAACTAACTAACTAACTAACTATCCCTCTTTCTTTTTTCCAGCTTGTATCTTGGAGCCAGGATGTGAAAACACTTGTGCCCAGCAAAATTTCTGGTAAGTCAATGAAATGTCAGACTTGAGCCAGTAGGGTCAGCGATCCTGCTGTAAGGGTTTCCTTGCCGTCGGTCGGTCGCAGCAGAGCAGGAAGCATACAGCTGTTCAGTTGGACATTGCTCCTAACATGCTTGTGACGACAGGTGAAATTGTGGCTGTCACCAGGCTAGCAGGGAAGACTTAGCCCGCTGCAAGGAAGGGGCAGGGGAGGAAACGGTGCCGGGAAAATGGTATTGGTGGAGCTGAGAATGCAGAAACCTCTGTTTGCTCTGTGACTTCAGGTCTCAGCCCAGCTCTTTGAAACTGTGACTGTCAATACTCAGCAGAAGAGTAATAATGTGTTGCCACAACAACATTATTTGTCTCTGTTGATGTCCTTGTGCAAAGTACAAAACTTAAAACAGCTTGTCCCAGAGCAGCTAAATGAATTGCATCTCCTCTGAAAGCTCTTGTCTCTGTGGGGCCCTGACACAGCATGGAGACACTGAAACAGATGCTGAGAGGTCTCTTGTTGTGCACAGTTTGTGTATTTTTTTTGTTTTATCTGCATGAGTAAACTCAATGGTCCTGGTCTTGTTTTTGTCAGACTAATGCAGCCTGTGATGGGTATTCTCTGAGGTCAAGGGGAGTTGCCTGTGCCTAATGGCCTTCAAAGCTTAGTCCACTTTACTCCAGGAGGGCTTTGCCATTAACTGGAGTCAGGAGCTATAGCCTGTGTTTGTTTACTGCTGTAGTTCAATCTGAGCAGGGAATCCCCATATTCATCCATTCTTTCAATTCCTGGGTCCTGAAGCAGGCAGCATCAGCTGTGAAGTACTGGTTAAAAAGACAGCTCCTTATTGGCTGTGACTTGAGATTGCCGTGGTCAGTTAAAGTCAGAAAATGGGATTGCTGGAGGAGCTGAGGAGAGGAGGAGGGCTTGTGGGGTTTTACAGCTATTTTCACTTCCTCTCTCAAATGGAATTTCTTCAATTAGTAGCAAGGATTTTGTGCAGGAAAACTTAGAAGAAATCAGGTTGCACATATGCTTTTTTTTTTTTTTTTTTTTTTTCCCCCAGGAGCTGCCATAAGTTGCATTACTGCACATTACTTTATTCCTCTTTTGCTCTCTCTTTGGAACTGCAAAAGTGACAGTGCTTTAAATGGAAAGATTTGCAGCAAGCCATCAGTCATTGTGCATGGAGGATATATCTCCTGGTTAAGTCTTGCTTGTGCTTCCATAAATCAGCATAGCTAAAATATTTGTGGTTGTCTGTAGGAGATTTATGCAGGTGGGAGATTAGAGTCAGTCTGTCATTTCTGTGGGGGAAGTGAGAGATGGAACGGACCAGGGAATGCTGGCTTGCAGGAAGGAAGAGTTTATAAAGATGCTGGTGAATAGTTAGGGGTTCCATAGAGACAATTAGCAAAAAGTCTGCGTGTGTCTGTGTGTACATGTGCACTCATCTCTCTGATTTGGAAACAGGCTGCTGTTTCCCGACATCATCTTTTAGTCTAGTCAGAGAGAGACATCATTATTCCTTTTCTCAGATCTGCCTTCAGCCTTGGTTTTCTTTTTATTAATTTTTTCCTTAGGTCCAAGGTGTTCTGTATATGGGTTACACGTTACTTCTGCTGGCGTTTGCCTACCTTGCAGACAATCTTACTGGCTGTCTCTCAATCACTGAATATGGGCTTGGGTACCTTTGCTAATAATCATGCCTACCTACGTTCATCTGAGCAGAGGATGAAGAGGAAGGAGGGGCATGAGAAATACGTATTCTAATATTGGCAGCAAAATCCAGGTCATGTTTCCAGTTGCTGTAGCACTGGAGGACTCAGCTGACCCTAATGTCTCACTAGTTCCTAGCAGCTGTGAATGGCCCTTGACCTGAGTGGCGATACACTGATTTACACCGGCTGGTATCCCGATGCTTTATTTCCGTGCGATGGAAGCGGCGCAGCGGGAGCACCAAGGATGGGATGGCTCTAAGTGTCTTCTAGGCCTCTGCCAGCTAATTGTCCTTTTGCGGTCTCAGACAAAGGCCAGGAATAAGTGGTGTAAAGGTGTCATCACTGGAGCTTCCCTTTTGCCTCATTACTAAGGAGATCAACCTTGTTCCTAAGTGCTTGTTGGTTTGGATGAGGTTCAGCAGGCAATGGGGAGGCTGCAGAGCCCCAAGGCCTTCTAAGTGTGTTTTGGAAAGCTTAGAAAAAAAGTGCTGCATCAAATGAGTTCTCTGGCCTTTTTTCTCCTTTTCTCAAATAGCAGGCTTCTGATTTTCCAAATACCTCTGTTTTGCACCCTCTGATTCTGTTTTTCCCCCAGTTTTACTTCAGACTGAGCTGTAACATGACACAACCAGTCAGCAGCGGCCAGCCTGCTTTCAGAGCACAGCCTTGGGCGCCCTGCGTAATTCCAGCAGACGCGTCTGCATAGTCCTGTCCTGAGCACTTTTCTTCAGGATTCAAGGAAGGGGCAACTCCACCTACAGGACTCCTCCCAAAATCAACACACTAGTGGTACCAGGACCTGACTTGGTGAAAAATTACCCCCTAGTTCATCAAGCCAAAATGGAAGTCTCCAGTGCTTTTACTGCGAGAGGAAAGATGCTTTGCCAGTACTACTTATGGGGGGAAAAATCATGAAAGGCTGTTTTAACAGCATTGCTGTGCTGTGTCACTATCGTGCATCCTACCAAACTTCAGTATAAATAATTTCCAGGGATGAGTGCAATATGAAGGGACAGATACTGGCTTTACATCGGTCTGGGGTTTTTTGTTTTCCATCTTTGCCAAGTCCCTATAAATCTCTGCAGTTGTAGAGACAGCCTGAAAAACTGCTAACATTTTCAACTACAGAGCATAACACTGAATAAGGATAGTTAAAAATTTTCTGTCAAAACTGTGTTTAATGGAAAACACAGTTTTGATCAAATAGCATTTTCACAAAAAATAGCTGCGTTCCATGGAGAATGTTAGTCTTTCACTGCAATATTTTGACAGAAATTTTAAAATCTTGGGCTGAAATATGTACAGCTGTTCAAGTCCATCTAGTGCCACTCGTATTTCTTCACCTCTTCTAATCTGAGATATTTTCCCAACTCTTTGTTTTTTAACATCGTGCTACTTGTGAGTTTTTGTCAAGCTCACCCCTAGTTTCATGTCATAGTGCTATTTTAGCTTCATGTTGAAAAAGCTGAGTTTCTATGGCTTTTAAAGTTGGAGAAAAAACCCTCTTGATAATGGCATCCAAGCACATCAGGAATTAGAAATCAAAGGAAGCAAATGAAAATTTTGTTTCCTTGTTTCAAATACCTCTCAAGATTTTTAAGCCATTTAAAAATATTTCTATGTAGAAAGTGTTTCACGATCTGATTAATTATTTTGAATACTTTTCTCTGATAGTGCTTTTTTGCATAAGTTTTGAATGTAGGATTTGTTAACCAAATTATATAAGGAACATTAAAGAAAAACACAAAACCAAAAGCACCTTAATTTTGTGCCGTGAAGTGAGTGATAACGACACCTCCCTTAACCAGGCCGTGGTAAAATTCTCTGGCAGTATGTAACACACCGTGTGGCCTTCCCAGGCCAGCGGATTCGCTGCGTTTGGTGGCACAGCTACGCAGCCCCAGGCAGCGTGGCTCTAGCGGAGCCGCAGGGTGTTGTAGCAGGAGCTACACAGCACAGCACACGGGACACTTGCTCTGTTCAGTGGGCTGGGAGGAGGAGGCCTGTGGTACCAGCTCCTTACCACTGTTCTCTCCGTGCTGGCTAAATTAAATCATCAGGAGAACAGATACACAGCATTGGGGAAAAGATTTGCCTGGCCTAATATCCTGCCTGGAAACTGCTTGTGTCTTGGGCCCAGGGAAGAGGAGGAGAATGGAGCAAATGTGTATTGATGCCTATCCAGTGTAGACTCCCAGTCTCTGTTTTTCAAGGTCTTGAGCCAAAAGTGCTGCTTTTTTTTTTTTTATGTAGAGTTTATTGATGTTTCTTTTTCTGTCAAATTGCTTTATGAATTTTAGCATCCGCAACATGCTGTGGAGGGCAGTTGTCATTAACTGCTCTCTGCAGAGAGATTGTTCTGTGTCTTTACCTATCCTTTGCTCCATTTTCTGTACCTTTTGAAGTCCTATTCTCTTTTCTTACAGTGAGGGAGAAGAGGGCAGCACTGGATCTGAACGAGGGCATACTCATAAATTTACCTAGTGGCGTAAAAATACTTTCTGCTTTGTTTTCCATTTCTAGTGATTCCTCACCTTGTTTGCCTTTCTGAACGTCATTGAGTATTACACTGTTTTCACAAAACTTTTTGTTACAACCCAAAGACATAGCTGATAGCAGTTAGAATTGGTGTCTCTCTCTGTGATAAAATGACACCTTTGTTGTACTGATCAAAAGGGAAATCAAGGGGGTGAAAGGTGAAAAGCAGGAAAAGGGAAGCCTCGGAGTCTTGTGGGCAGGAAGCATCATTATGTTTGTGCTTTCACCAGTAGAGACGCTTCTTCGTGTTTCTCATTGTAGCTGGCGTTGATTGGTGCTTTGAGATCCCTTTTCTTTTAATTCCAAAGTGAAGATCTTCTGCCAGCGGTGTTTGGGTTGAGTCTACAAGCTGTCTGTATCAAATACTGTGGTCATTGTTTATTCCAGGACAGTAGCAGAGTGAGGGTGCAGAATAAGGTTCTAATGAACATATGACTTTTCTGGCAAGTGCTGCATGGGGCTAGTTCCAAACTGGACCTGGAATCCCTTTTAGGAAGTGTCGTTAACTGTGATATTAATTTCCGCCATAATAAAGCCTTTGGGGTTTTTTTGTTTGTTTTGCATGGGTTCTCTGCTCAGAAGGTAGTGTCCAACTAGCGAGACTTCATTCTGGTAAGCATCTGGAAATCTGAGGCTGTGTCCATACTAGTAAAATCAAGGATGCCTGGGAATGTTCCCAGGAATGTTCCTCAAATGTGAAACATGATACTGTACTACTGAAGTGCTGGAATGTTTCTTGGCAGAATTTTGGCCCGTGACAGCGAGTATTTTTCTAAACTGTTCCCAGGTATGGTTTGAAGTTGGAGACCATTCCCAGTAAGCAGTTTAGATGCAAACACCCTGTTTCACAGGCTTGAGAGAGATTTATGAAACAGGCGTGAGCCATTCTCTGTCAGCTGCCCTTAATGTTTGGGAACATTCCTACGCACATTTACTAGTGTAAGTGTCTGTTACACAAACTTAAAATCTGGTTAAACCCCCCCCCCCCCTTTTTGCTTTTCATGTCACCTTTACTTTTTACAGAATGTGATAGTACTGCTGAACATATTTCAGGAGGTTGTTTACATAGTGTTTATTTGAGATGATGCTCCAGCGGGTGTCATTGCAGCCGATTCTGTGTTCAGTCATTTCCTTTGATCAGGCAGAAATACTTACAGTGGTTTAAAACAGTGTTCACGGGCATGAACTTTATGCAGCACTGCATGTGCATATGTAGTAAACTTTTGAACAATATTAATTATTTTGTGATGTGCTGACTGTAAAGAAAGATCAAAGGTGTACTTTTCTAGCACTGTGTTCATATGTAATAGGAAGTTCCCACCCCTAAAATACTAAAGTTTTGAGAGCTGATTTATACAAGAGGTGTCTTAGGTTCACCCTTGTGTTTATTTGAGGGGCCAAGAAGTGCAGGGTAGGGGATAATACAAAATTCAGGCACTCGTATGGTGTAAAAATGAACATGTGAAATAGGTATGGGCTCAATCCATAGATTACAGGAATCTTTTTTGGGATGTGTTCAGCTCTTCATTTTACAATTGCTTGAATTTATTACCTTGATTATAAATAGGTAGTTTTATGGATTATACATGATATATATTTTACATGTAGCATATAGTTATAATCCCTAAGATGACAGTGATCAAGATTTTGCTTACACATTCTGAATAAGTTGAAGTTTGTTTAATTTGTCAGTATGAATTAAAAATGAGCGCTTCTTGTCTTTGGGTTCTGGGCTGGGAATCTGGGGGCTGACTCCATGTTCGTTGGTGGTAGGATCTTATCTCAGTAAGAAGAAATGGGCCTGAGTGATTCTGGTGAATGAGAGCATCTGGTGCCTTCAGAGTAAACGATGTACCAGGAATAGAGCAAAGCTGGAAAAGGGAATGTGTAATTGAGACATGAAAGAAAGAACTGCTCCCGTGCTGGGAGCTGTGCACTTGCAGACTTTCCTGCCCGAGTGCAGGCAACTTCACAGCTCCTTTAAAACAAGACGTCAAGCAGATGCCAGTTTACTGGTTTCCATGGTGACTGTTACTCTGATGTGCAAATGCTGTGACCTCAGTGATCACTTGAGGACTAATAAATAAAATTGGTAAAGAGTTGTGCCCGACACTGTTGCACTGGGACCTGCACAGCCTGTTGTTATCTGGTGGAGAGGAAGAAATTTCAACCCCTGCAGAGTGGCTCGCATGATGTTTTGGTTAAGTACCCCAGCCACTAACTTGTATGTTGGTGAGAGAGAGGACCGTCGTCCTCAGCCTGAGCTCACAGAGCACTTTCCTACTGAGTCACAGGCAAGGTGACAGACATTAGTGGTTTGAAAATTTGGAGCCTGTGAACATTAATGTGAGTCCTTCCAGTTGCTTCAGTGGGCTCTAAATGCAGCTCACAGGACAGAACTTTAAAAGTCCAAACTTCCATAACAAAATCACAGAGCTTGTAAAAGAAAATTTCCCAGACTTACTCGAAACCAAGTTTTTGCATTGTTTGAGATGAAACGCTTATCAAGGTTTACAAGCCTTCCTGGTAAATTTTACCCATGTGTTGGGGGAATTCCCTGCAGGGGCTGGTGGTAAATGTTGAGGAAAGAGCTATAATGTAATTGTGAAAGCATGAGAAACCATAGAGGGTTTTTCAAATGAATTTTCAGGCTTGTTCACAGCTTGGCTGAAGAGCAGCTGTGGGAAACAAGCCTCCTGAGAACTGAAACCACTGAGTCTAGATCAGAGTTGCAATTCTTCTGTAAAGCAGGGAATGTAAGCATTTTGGTGTTGGGGAAATGAAACTGGGCAGTGTTCTTTCGCTAGCTAAGAGAGCAAGCCTTTCGGTAGCGCTTGGACTTCATTAGAGACATTTTCAAGATAAAGGAAGAAGTGTTATTTTTAATTTCCTTTAGCCCTGGCACGTCTGAGAAGGGAAATATATTTATTTATTATTTCAGGACTAATAACCTAGAGAGACATTGAGTGTTGAAAGCATTGTGTCCCTATAGTGGCTTGTGACATTAGCCTTTGTCACTCACTCACGGCTGCACAGCCAGGCAGCGTCCCCTTTCTTGGGTTGTCTGGAACACTTTTTCGAATGGACCTTTTACCAGACCTGCCTGTATTCTCACTCTGTATGGAGACACCCTGAACCCACGTAAGCAATTCCCTGAAATATGTCAGTGGCACTATCAGATGAAGGATTACAATATGCCTTCTAGCTGTTTCCTCTGTGTGAGACGGTACGAAATGTGTGCCATGCTGCCCTTATGATTCTTCCCTTTATAACCTAAATTTGCAGATTCATTTGTTTGATCAGCTCATGAAGAATTAATGTGGAACAGACAATAGCTTTGAAAAGTTTATTATAAATTTGATTGCACTTTAAAATCAGTGCTGCTGAGATCCAGATTTTCAAAGACTCCTAAAAGTGCTTTACTGGTTGTAACTGGAATGAGTCACCTCTACATCTTTTGAAGGTCTGCAACTTTTATCTTTTTGTTGCCAGTATAATAAAGAGGTGGGGTTTTTTTTTTTTTTTGAAGCCTGCCTGTCATTCTGATAACCTCATCTTCTAGTGTCCACTCTACAAGACCTCCCCAGCTTTTATCTGTAAAGCAGCAAGTTCTTTGAATGAATTTTCATTTGTTCTTAGCTAGATAAGCAGTATCCTTGTAATACCCATGTGCTGCACTGTCTTCACTGATGTGTATAGCCTATGTGGTTAAGTCTTTATCAGATTCACACTTATCAGACTGCACAAACACAGCCTGGACACTCGTCTTGTATCTCCAGGGTTACGTTAAAGACTACTCTGCCCTGTAGGTTGACACGGTCTCTATTCAGGAGTGGTTAAGCACATGCTTAAGCAAGCGGATGGTCCCATTTAGTAGTAATAGTTACTCTTTTGTGTTGTTATGAATATGCTTAAACATTTCCTCGGATTAGAGCTTGAGATTGGCTGTTTTATCATAGAAGTATTCATGTACAGGAGCAGAAAGATATAATTGTCAAGATGGATCTAGGTTCTGCTGTTGCCTAGTTAAATGTGAAAAGTATGCACCTGTTGCAGGTGGTGTTGGTGGAAGAGGAAGTATCAGTTTTCCCAGTAGTACACAAATAGTTTTGAAGCATGAAAAATACTGGCAGAGGAGAATCCTGTGCTGAAGAAAGTGCTGTTGTGCAGATGCACTGTATTGTAAACTCTTAACTAAATCAGATTTAATGCAAGAGGATGACTTATGTAATGGGTAACTGAAATATGGCATAAGTGCATGTGATTGGAATTCATGCTGAGGAAAAGAAAAATATCCCCAGAAAAATCCAATCGATGGGCAGGTTGTTGCCAGGACAAAGTAATGTTACTTTTAAAGTAAAGAGAGATTTTATATTTCATAAGGCTCTTGGGTGACAGAAACCCAGAGGTGATGTCTATGCTCACTGCTACCACAGCCGTGCCATTAGCAATTGAGGCAGAAGTTTAGTGACAAGAATAGTAGGTCACCTGTGCTCTTGCCCTCCAACCTGAGCTGCTCAATATTGCTGTAATCACTGATGTAACTGGGACTGACAGCTAACCAACAACTGTGGAGTTCTTACAGCATGTGTTCTCACAGAGGTGACAGACACTCAGCCCCATGAGGGGAAAATTTCACTGCAGGATTTTTCCAATTTGTAGTTGAATTTGCTTTTGGAAGACAAGGGGGAGAGGGAAAAAAAAAAGGTCCTGGAACATTGGCAATGGTTGTAGGTCACGACCTGTGACAGTGAGTCAAAACCATGCCTTGGTGATATCTGCCAGGTGGTTTAGGGCTTTGGCTCCCCAGAATTCCAGCTGCTTGCAAGAGATAAAACCGGGTCTTGGGTGAAAAGGGAAGAGTATTTTTTTCCAGAGAAATTTCCGTGGATAGATTACCTTGCTTTTCCTGTCTGTTTGGAACACATCTCAGACGGCTGAATAGTATTGCCTAGAAAGAGATTCACGTACCTGGTTCTGTACCCTGGCTTTAAAAGGTGTTCTTGGCACAGAGAAGCCTTTCAGGTGTCTGAAAATACCAGGACATTCAGCAGTTTGAGTTCACTTAAAACTGTCTTACTCATCCCACTAAAAGTGCCAAAGAAATGAAGCTATTCCTTTGTATCCTTCCCAGGTGGGCAGGAAATTCTCCCAGATGTTCCAGAAAAGCACCAATCATAACAGGATGCCTAAAATCCAGGGGACTTGCATATCCCTGCCTTTCTTTCATGGACTTCGGTGCCATCATTTATATCTGTACAAATGAGTGGTTAACATCTGATTGCTTTGATCACCCAAACAGTAGATACTGAAAAATCAGGCCTGAGAAATTTGGTATGTTCTCAAAGGAGCAACATTTTGGTTCTTTTGATGAGGAGTCTTAAATAACTTCCCAGTGTGAGCTGTAGTTCTGTGAATCCAGCCTGCGGAATCTTGGCTGTTCCTAACCTGAGGTGTGTGGTTAATCTTCGAACTGCAGAGATCCTTGGGCTGAACTCCAGTGTGGCAGACAAGAGATCAGCCATTGTCCATACTCCTGAATTATACCGGGTTTCAGTTCATACACATTTTGTAAATGATTAATAGCTGCTTTAGTAAATAATTGTTAACCCCAGCGTGTGTAGTTCCCCAACCTTTAAACTGTTTGTAACATCTGTGAGTATTTTATTGCCTCCATATAAACAGCTTCTAAATGGGAACTTGGTGTGACGTGTGTCTGAGCACAGGGGCTGAGGAGAGGACAGGGTGTTTGGCCTCGGGAATTAAGATCCACTGGATCCTCGTGACTTGGTCGGGATGGGAGTCCCTACGTAGTTCTGAGCAGAGGCAGAAAATCATTTTCCTCAGCACCCGTGCTGTTTAGTGTACAGGAGCTAGAGTTTGTCAGAGCTCTTTGGTCTCTAGTGCCCCTGGGATTTCTCTTGAGAGTACAGGTGAGCAGGTATTATGATGGCAGAAAAAGGGGAAACACTGCCTGTTGCAGGGCTAGAAGGCACTGCATGGCTCTCAGAGGAGAGTCCATTGCTGACTTGTTGGTGTTGGAAGAGTTGATTCTTCCTCCAGCTGCTTTGTTTAACATGCTGATCTACGTCGCAAATTATTTGGGGCTGGCTCTCCTCAACTCGATCCTCCAAATTCCACCTAAATGTAAATAATTAACAAAATATGAGTAATAGAAATCACAAATATCTTTCAGTCTAATTGTGATAAACATGTTTGCTTTTATTTTCTCATTCATCTTTCATTTATTGATGCTTTTGTGTCTGGCTTGAGTCACCCTCCTCCATTTGGAAAGGCTTCTGGTGTGAAGTTTAGCAGCTGTACCTTTTTTTCATGTGTTCTCTCTCACTGCTGCAGGATGTGAAATTGCAGCTTTCTGTATGACAGACAGTTTCTTACGTGACTACGTTAGCCAGAAAACACTGCAGGACCAAATAGACAGCAATCTGTACTGGTATCACCTGGGACTGGAAGGCCCTAGCCCACCCTTTAGCCCACCCTTTGCCCCACCCCTCCAAACCCCAAAGCTCCGCGGGTACTGCAGGGTTCAGTTAAATCTGAATTAACCCAAGTACCCTGGTATTTGTGCTTGTTTTTCATGGGCTTTTTTTCTTCCTTCCACAGGCCCACTCATGGGGCTAAAATAACATAAATAAAACATAAGCATAAAAATAACACAGGATCTCTTCTCTTCAAAAAGGAGATGAGCATGTTACACGATCATGTGAAGACCACATTAGTTTGGCCCTGCAAATGAGCCCGAGGCACATAAAAAAGCCTATGGAAAACCAACCACAAATACTACAAGTGTCATAGAATCAGCAAATGGTTTGGGTTAGAAGGGACCTTTAAAGATCATCTGGTCCAAACCCTAAATACATTTGTCATCATATTTTCTGCCCTAATCCAGGAGGCAGCATGTGGGTTTAAGAGAGAAAGGTGTAGTATCTTTAGGAAAGTGTGGACATTTCTGATGTTGCAGGTTGTTAGAGTTGTGATGGTGGCAGACAGACTCTGCTTCCAGGGCTAAAGGTAAAGTCTGATCACAATAATAATGTGTTTTGAAAAAGTGGAGTCAGTTTAAAGTAATGGGTAAAATTCTGTGGTCTTTACTCAATTCTGATTCATAGGTGAGACTTCAGTTTTGTACTCAATCTCACATGATTCTGAAAAGAAATACTCCTGGTGATGACTCATGTAAGACCTGTGCTACATATCCGTGTGTTACAGGTGCTGTTTGGAGGGCTTCCCAAATGGGTTTTCTGTTTTTCTGTCATTGTACAGAATACAGAAAATTGCATCTAGTTATGTTCCAACAAAATGGGATCTCGGTTCAGTCTGAAGTAAAAGGGCAACCTCTCTGGAAAACTTGGAAGTTGTGCCCAGAATTGTTGGAGAGAGTGTAGAAATTCTTAGCTTTTCAGGCATTTCCAGAGTTCCTAGGTACAAAGTGTTGTTGGGTTTGGTTTGATCTGTTCTTTTGTGTGTCGTCCCCCCCAGGCCACCTTCTCTATCTTTCAGTCTAAGTAACTCCTGCGAGCTCACGTGGCTGTTGTGTGCTGCTTCATGTGCACAGTGGAATCTGTGAGAAGCAGAGATGCCAAAATTATTTAGTATCTGTTTTTCCTGGTTGGTTTACATTTGATAAATATCCGGGTTGTGCTGCTGAGTCTTTGGAGAATGGAGATAGGAAGGAGGGGAGGGTTGTGAGCAATTCTGTGCTTTCTTTCTGACTGCAGTTTATTTAGCACCTCTGCAAGATTTAACATGGTAACTCTTTAAATCTTAGCACACTCCTCAGAGAGGTAGAATGTCATAAAGGTGTCTGGTAAACAGATGTTCCAGTCTTTATAAGCTGCTGGGAAATAAATGTGAAAGCAGCTGTAGCTTTGGAAGCTTCAGTTTCCTGAATAAATACTTAGACATCTATTCCACTTTGGCAGTCGTGGCTGTGGTGATCTGAAGATACCAGTAGAGCATGGTTGATGGCAGTAGACAATATCTTTTATTAAACCAACTGATAACACTAGAATAATAGATTCACTTTCAGGCAGTTAAGTCCTCCTTTGGATTTATTAATACTTCTTCACCTAGTGCACCTGGCTAGTGAATGTATGGAATGCAGAGGGGATCTTCCCTACTGTAGGCTTCTGACAGTGGGGTACATTTGGTGGCATTCTCTTACTAGTTTAGCTCCTTTCAAAACCATTATGATAAACAAACCTAGAAGTCTTCTTGGGAGGGTTTCATAAATGTGGTGATGATGCAAAGTCCAGACACTGAAGCAAAAATCAGTATTTAGCCCATCGTCAGAGCTGTTGGAAATTAGGTTAGTGAAAATGAACCTGTATACATCTCAGTCTGAGTTTTTCTTTCTGGGATGAAACAATTAGTGCCTAGCAGTAATGACTCAGGATACTTGGCTGTCAAGATTCTCTTTTTACTGGTGGTGAAGAGGTATTACATACTTTAATAATGGTGATGCACATCTCATTGCTGCAAGATCACATAAAACTAAGAGTTACAAAGCTTAACAACAGAGTAATTTGGCAAGATTATTAGAGGTGTTGTTTTGTTCAGGCTTCACTTTCTGGCTTCTAACTTTCTGGCAGCTGGTTTTCAGAAAATCTGAGTGGCTGAAGCTCTTATGTTGAATAGCCCAAATTAACACCTGTCTTGAAATAATTATTTTTTAAAATAAAACCCAAAGTGGGCTTTCTGTCCAAACTCATGCTAGGAGATTGCAGAATCCCAAACTGAACTCAAGACTCTTGCTTGAGCTCCCAAAACTGTTACAAGGTTTAAATGAAAAATACGCAGGGAGGAAAGAGCTGCCTTACTGGATGAGCCCTGTGACATGTTCTGTGCTGCAACACACGGACTCAGCGGGGATTTCCATTCTAAGTAAAACTCCTGCTTCTTGGAGGTGTAATTCAGGCTTTTTCATTATCTGATCTCTGGGTTGGTTCGTTCTTTTTCCATGTAGCTAGCTATCTATCATATTTGACGGAGAAATTGCTATGACAAAATGCTAAAAGCTCTTGCTCTAGGCTATTTTTAATCTACTGTAGGTGAAAGATCAGAACACATTTTTAGAAGATTTATGTGTCGTACCCTTGTGCTGTCCTGGATAGGATAAATGGGAGTTGACAAACTACAGGACACGAGATTTAAACCATTGACCTCTGACACTGAGAGTCATCACAACTGTATGTTCTCACATTTATGTTCAAGAGGTAAAGGCTTTGCTCTGAGGGAATCTCATGAATTCTTACCAGAGGGACATGAAACAGTTCTCATTCAGGCTTTAATCTTTATAGTTGGTAATCAGTAGTTAAAATCTCCTCTCACACCATTGTGGGTTTCAGTGCAGAATATTTGTAAGCAGTCTTTAAGTCTTCGGGTTGTTTGTGCAGAAGAACACACCTCTGCTGCTTGAGAGAGGTGTAGTTGCTTCGTGACAGTTCAGCTTGAGCAGACTTTTTTCTTTGCTGATCCTTCAATGGTTCAGTCTTTCAAACTACTTCCCAACTCTGAATCTCTGTTAACTGTGTCCATTTCTGAAACTAAAATGCTGATAAAGACTTCAGGATGTATGAAACACTGTTTTCAAATCAAGTATGTGCTTCAGTGTTCTGCTGAACTAAGGCCCAAATTTCTGCAGTGCATCATAATGCAAGGGAATAATAGGGGGAGGGTGTGTGTGTGCAGCTGCTCCTCTGCTTGTGTGACAGATGTCACCTAAAGCACTGTCAGGCCCTTTTAGAAAATAGGGAGAGGGTGAAGCGGACGGAGTGGAAGGTGAGTTGTAAAGGGGTGGCTGGAGGGAAGGACAGAGCTTACTGCAGGTTGAGTCACCAGGCTGGAGCCTGTTGCAGGTAGAAGATGACAGTATTTCATTGGCTTTAGTGCTGTCAGGAGATTTTTCAGGCGTGTGTGGCTGACCCTCCGAGTTCACACACAGGCTCTATGCAGCATGGAGTGCTGTTCGTGATGTTCATCAGGCAGTGCATGCTTCCTAAATTATACATCATTACGAGGGGCACATAACCAATTAGTGCATGGATTTGTTCTGCATGTGCAAATCTTTTCTTGGGCTAAGGAAGTGTCATACAGACTTGGCTGAAGAAAAAAAGAAAACAGTTTAATCTTAAATTGTAATTGTCATCCTCTCGCTAATGATAAGCAATATTATGGTCTGCATATCATCTGTAATTAAGCAGTAAGATACAACAAGGTGTATGTTACAGAGAGATAACACAGTGCTTAGGAGCCAGTGACCTGCAAAGCACATTATCTTCCAGCTGCACGGGCCCTGCAGAGTCAGTCTGTACATGTGTGGTAGCAAATCCGCCGTCCCCTCTTCCCCTCCCTTTGGTCTGCTTTTCAGGTGCAAAAACTGTGAAGGATTTTCATATTACTTGTTGTGTCATGTGATTTTTAAAAAAGCTCCCTTTTTATATTAGTCAACTTCTGCACATGTAATAACCCAGTACGAAACACTAAGTGATCGCTCACTGGAGTTCTGGGAAATTTGCATCACTTAAAATGAGGCCCTTCAGAGCTTGGTCAGACAGGTAGCACTGGAGTATGCAGGGAAGGGGTGTCCCTGCCAGTCCAAGCACCAGACTGACAGCAACTCTTCGTTTGCTCCCAGAAAGACTTCATGTTGTTTCCAAAGATAGCAGCAGGAGCTTTGAGCTGGAACATAGTGTTAGATGAAGCTTGTTTCAAAGCAGAACTGATTTTTGGTTAGAATTAAAGATTGGAAGTGTGAAACTTGTACTGTTTGTACCAAACATGAAACCCTTCCCTGTCAGGGTACCGCTGCCCATGTAGATGTCATACGTAGCCTGACCAAGCTAGGATGCTGCATGAGTGACTGGATTAAATCCAGGGCTGAGAGCCTGGCACGAGCACTAAAAACTTAGAGAGCAAGAAAACACAGGGGACTGAAGTGTCCAGAGTCCCATGTCTTTGAGAATGCCTGGTTTCTGTTGTGTAGTGTAGGTACCACGGATCTTTAATTCTTTAATTTATTTTAATAA
>JANHGN010023219.1:2951-19426 GCA_024605025.1 Megaceryle maxima | reverse complement strand
GGGAGGGTTGTTTTGGTTTTGTGGATTTGTTTGTTTGTTTTGGTTTTTTGTAAGCAATCAGACTTCCACAGTCAGAAAAGCACCAACAAGCTGATGCATGATTTTCTTGGCACCCATGGCTCACAGAATCTTGTATTTGTAATCCAACTGCAGCAAATAGCTGTAGCTCTGTCACCACAGCTCAAATGGAGGACATGAACAGTGTGCAACTATTACTCCCAGGATTTATTCCCCCACTGCAGGAAAATCTTCAGACTGAAACACGCTGACTTAGGCTTGCGGACTCAGAGTAGGTCTTGTGTAAGCAAGACATCAGAGAACTACTTTAAGAGCATCAATGTCTGGTTTATATTTTCACAGGAAAAGTCACTAAGTGTAAGACATTCTTTATATAAGACCTTTAACTGAAATTCCTCTACCATTTATAACTTGAAAGTTATCCCCACCCAGGCTTAAGGGGGAGATGGGGAAGAATAAACATACTGACGAGAAGAGCCTTATATTAATGGATTGACAGAGAGAGTTTTGTGGATGACAATACAACTGAACTTATTAATTTTTAATCATAATGTATTAACCTGTGGTAGAGAAGGCCAAAGTCAGCAATGCATTTAAGGGAGTCTTTAAATCAAAGCAGACAAACAGCCACACTACTGGCTACTACCATCAGATCATTAAGATGTTTAGAATTAAGCACAGGCTTAACATATTGTTGGATTGTGGCCTTAACATTGGCAAAGCAGAAAAACAGAAAATCCAGAATATTTAACTGGTGGCTTACAAGTATCCTTGCAGGATTCTGAATAGTTTGGGGGAAAAAAAAAAAGTTTCTACGTTCCTCTGGAATTAAGGTTTTTGGTTTAAATTTAGGAATTTCACTTGTAGTGATTGACATTTGAGTAGGATGGTCAGACTGTGTGGTTTACAGAAATATGGCCCAGCCTAAATGGCTGCCACTGTGTCCCAGCAGATTATGTAGAACACGGATTTTCATCCGGTTCTGGGCTTCCTGTTTTACATTTCTCTTTTTGTTTCCAGTGCATTTATCTTTTCTGTCTTTTCTTTTTCCTCATTATTTTATTCATTTATATTTCTGTTCTTGGCAAGTTACAAGGGACCCTTCCTGATGAACCAGCACCCAATACATTTTAAACACTGGAACAGCCAGATGGTGAAGAGACAGTCTCTCTGCAAATGCCATTATAGCAGTGAAAGCAGTGTTCCTGCAGACAGAAACTGTCCATTGGGAAGGGAAAAGAGGAGAGAGGATACGCTTATTGGGCCCAGTTTACCTAAGGGTCAGATGGTTATGCTGCTAGAAATGTAGCACACTGCCATACAGCACATGCAGACTGGAAACCAGCAGGTACACAAAGAAGTGAGCCTATTCACAGTCCTACTCCTGAACTGTCACAGTATTGACTCAAAAGCCATATTATGTAAGGACCCAAACAACAGGTGGTTTTATGGAGCTTCAGGATTACCCATTTAATCTTCTTAAAGAATGAAATAGAACAGCCATAGAGGGCTCTTACAGAGGAAGATCACAAAGTTCATCACTGAGATGTGAT
Organism: Megaceryle maxima; assembly: GCA_024605025.1. NCBI lineage: Eukaryota > Metazoa > Chordata > Aves > Coraciiformes > Cerylidae > Megaceryle > Megaceryle maxima. The sequence goes on along the minus strand of JANHGN010023219.1, from coordinate 17,855 downwards.
TATAAGAGAGCTAATCAGTTTAGCCACAACACAGATGATACTATTTGCTGTTTGGAAAGCTGCTCAGCTTCCTTGGAGATTCTCTTTTCTCCCCTTTTCCCATCCTTGTCCCCCTTCTGTTTACTACCTTTTGTCCACATACACAGATTAAAATGTTAGGTTAAATATTTCATTTTAACCAAAGAAAAATTAGTATGTACTAAAAATATTTCCTACATACCAGTGGTATTCCAAAGCAGTATTGTAAAAACCTTAAATATCTAGGGAAGTATCACTCCAAAATTATAATTTCCCTTTGCATCTCTCACTTCTATTTGGGTCTATGTTCACAGGGTTGCTGCATTCAGTCTTCAGTGGAAACCAGCTCCAGGGTTTGCACAGCAGGCAGCATCATGAAACCACCAAGATGCTGCATACATCTGCATGGCCAGTCCATTCAGAGATAAATCAGTCCACAGAAGACAGATAGAGTATTTTCATTGTATCAAGGCAAAGCACTACTGACAAATCCTCTCCTACTCCAGTGTTATCCGGGAACTCTGCTCTCTTGCTAAGGAATCACATGCCTAGGTGCTTATTTCAATAGAACCTTTCAGACCATGCAATAGCATGCTCCTCCACAGAGAGTCAGTCCTTTTGTAATCTTTAGCTGCGAACAGAAATAGCACCTACTTGAAAAACCAAAATGGAAACTCTCTTGACAGGATGATCGTTGCCCCTTATTTTCTGTATTCCAGCCTTAGTTCTAAACAATTCTGTGGAACTTTCTTTTAAGATTACCATCATAGCTACAGGATGATTTATTATCTGAACACACACTTGTGGGGTTTGGATTAAAATCACAAGTTCATTTCACTTACCAGTCAGTAATCAATCAGCTTTCTGTAATTCCTCCAGCAGTTCAAGACTCATATCTGCATCCGCTATATTTAAAGCTTTTTACAAAGCCAGGAACTACATAACCCCACTACTATTTTAAATATTTTGTTTTCTCAAGCTTATTCTTAAAATCTCTCACTTGACAATAATTGCCTTGAGGGTTCCCTGATATCACTCAGGAAATGGCCTGACTGGCCACAGCAAAATCATCCCCATCTGTAGATTGATAAGGATCAGGTGAATCAATCAGCTGCCAGACTTCGGGTCTCCTTTTGTCATCTCATGGGCTAAAGAGCTTTTACCACCTGGGATTATTTCCATGTCAGAATACCAACATACATTAAGTCCCTACTTTGGGGGAAATCCTAACAGTTCATTTTTGCCATATTCTTATTTTCTGTTCTTTTCTTTTCACACTTGCACTCAGTGAATTAATATAATGAAGATCTGTAAGAGAGCTGTAAAAATCATGAGATATATTGATAAGTCTATATGAGTCAAAGAAAGAAAATACTACAATCTAACAGGAAGCCAAAATTGATGTATCTTGCATAATAAAAAATTAACTTCCATTTATTTCTATTTGATTTCTAGCCATCTCTGAGTTTGGTTTAAGGCTTCTCTGTTTGCTACTTTACAAACATCATCTCATATTAACTCTAAAACAGTTCATAATGTTTAGCCATTGGGATCAATTTAAATGAATCTACAGCTGCTTTCCCAGGACCTACATACTTCTTTCCCAGCATCTGTCCCAGTTCCCTGGGTAGCTAGCACGGGTGACCTCCACCTATAGTAGAGGCAGAGCAGGGCAGAAGTAGCTAGTTACCTGCTTTCAAGATCATGAAAGAGCACTACATTGGTGTTGGTGTGCTCTGTGTGCAATCAGATTTTCTATGAGTACTTATGCACCAGATTAAGAAATTATCTGACAGAGGTTTTTAGTAACTCTTTTACACCCTAGAGAAAACTTGTGTGGGAATCACCTCTTTAATAACTGAAATTTTTCGAAGTGCACCATTTTTGGCTGTTCTTATTTTTAGAGAATGATTCTGTAAACAGAATGCTTTATCTATATTTTTCACAGAATATTTATTCAAGACAAATTAAATCAGTTCTCCACTTTGATGGTCTTACTTCTTAGCTGATACTATTTACTATACAAATCTAGCAACACCTTGACTCTGGACCATTATTCTACAAAAATTATGCTTGGCTATTTTTTTTTAGGTTTTCTATTTTTCAAAGTTCCAGGAAGATTTACAAGGAGTACTATACACATTTTCTTTGATCTTCATTCAGGAAAGAACCTGCACATGATCTGCAGCCTACCTGTTCTTGTAAACGCATCCACTGCGCTTCAGTGCTCTTCTAAGGATATTTCCTTCAGTCAGGACTTGAACTGAGGTCCATAGCAGGTGGTTTTCAATCATATATTTCTTATATATACATTTCTTTGTGACTGAGATGACATAACTTGACATTAGTTCCTGTGAACAGGCCATTTACTTTGTCATCTCAGAGGACTGGCATTAGCCTGAGAAAATTTGCAGTATCAACTGATCCTTGTAAGGTCACTGAGAAATTCAAAGGAATTCTGAATATGAGAACATTATTTATGTATCTATGTAGAGCATTCTACTTGCTGGATATTATTTCTGGTATTAAATTAAAACCATAAAAAACTTTGTCATGCATTCCTGTAGTCTCTTCAGGCAGGGCTTTATGATCAACTCTGATGGTATTTTACTTGCATAGAAAAAAATACAAGTAAACTTGCCTAACTAGGCAGCCAGACTTATGCTAAATACAATTTTTTCAGTAAGCTGTTAAATAAAAAGCCATGAGAGAAACTGTATCTGTAGACTTTATTGAAAAACAAAACCGGTACTTGTCTAAAAATGTTCAGTGTTACAGGAATTGTATGAAGGGAACCAAACTCCGAATCCAAAACTACTTCTCTTTAATATACACCATACTCTAGATTGCCTGTCAAGCTGAGGAACACTGCAGATATAAGTGCAGCCACTGCATATGCTGGCTTTCTAAATAAAACCTGTCAGCTTCATATTCAAGGGTGTGTTTTCCATGTCTGTCTTCTCAAGCTAACATCTCTCAGCACTCTACTGTAAACGAAAAAAATGAAATTCCCAGGAATGTGGTTGTTGCTCAAGAGCAGAGACAACAATACAGATGTTTGATGACTTCCACTGCCTAAGGTGTGGACTTATGTGGACAGTTAGGAAGAGCTGTGGGGATATGCCTTACTCCACTGCTCCCAGGGCTGAGCTGGGCTGTGTGCTTTTCTCAGAATGCTCTCCATACTATCTGGTACAGCCTCTTTTTGTCTGAATTCCTCCACCTACTCCATTGTTTCCAGTCTGACTTAGTTTCAGAAATCACTTAGGACACTTCTGCCCCCTGTGTACCTAACACATGGGGTCCCTTCTATCCCTAGAACTCCAGCTACAATAATAATTCAGCTTGGAACTAATAGCTCTGAAAGTGAATAGGTCCACAGGTCATTTTCAGCTCATGTGCAAGATCTACAAGCTTGGTGCCAATAAAGGACCTTATATGCCATTCCCTGTCAGTTGATGCATTCTCAGTTCAGTGCATTAGAGTGACAATCTCACAGACAACTGCAGACTCTACACGGATGCTTTTGTATCTAAGACAGAAATCATGAACTGGACGTTACTCAACAGGAACGCAGGCAGACAGCGTAGTGCAAGGTGATGTGTTGATGGTAATCTGTATTAGTAAGCCAGTAAGTGGCTTGCAGCAGTTAGAGGGTTTTCACAGTATTTATCTTAAGACCTTGATGTAATGAGTTGTAATACTGAAGTTAATAAGCTTATGTTCTTGGATCATGATTTCTAGACCTTTCTAAGAAAAGGAGGCTCAATCTTCAATCTGATCAGTGGCAAATAGAAATAAGAGTGCTTTAAATACAACGGTATGACATCAAGATAAGCCTGCTGGATCATTCCCTTCACAGAGATGCTCCAAAAATTAGGCCTGAATTCATACCTTGAGAAGCCAAAAAGTTAGATTACAGTATTATCTTCTTAAATGAAATACTTTGTTAAAGGAATAAAACAAGATAGAATCAATTTTTATTGGTCTATCATGCTTCTAAACTGATTTCAGCTATAATAAAATTAGGGATCCCATTTCATTTAAAGCAAGGAAAGTAATTTTATTTACTTTTTTCAGTCACGCCCACACACAAGCGCATGCACTCACAGAGCAATCAGCTGCTGCACTTGTTAGCTTGCTGATTAAATACTTTGTCACTTAACTCTGAAATAATTAAAGAGAATTGAAGCTGCCTGTGCGTCAGCCAACATGGTATTAACTTTAGCTGAAATTTCTATGCTTCACTCATTCCCCATCTGCAGAGCTGGGGGAGGGAGATCCTTTTTGCTTTTTTCAGCCAGCAGTTCTACTAACAGATCCATCCTTAGCTGCTGAGATTTCTTTCATCAATAACTTTTGATAGCTGTACTAAAACAATACAGTTTCCCTGTATCTGCAGTCTTGTCAGCTTTGTGACCCCCAAGTGCTCAGTGTGTGTGCGGTGGAAGTGCATTAGTGAAAGACAGCTAACAGTTCAATACTGCAGTTCTAGCCGCTATCAGACACATACTAGTTAGTGATGGTGGAGGGCATACAGACCCTGATTATCTAACTGCTGAAAATGTTTGTTTGTCAAAATAATTGCTACATTTTAGAGCTCATTTAAATTCCCAGACCCTGATGTCTACTACTTTGTGAAAATCATAGCTATATTTTTAAGGCTTTTTTTTTTAAATTTGATTTTGAGACAAATCCTAAAGCCTCAAAGTCTAAAGACTAATAAAAAAGTTTTTCCAAGTGTTTAAATTTGAAAAGGATTCCTGAGTGTTTGATTCGCCAATTTCAAATTTGTCACCAAAGCATAATTATAGCCCAGGGAAAACATATAGTTCAAGAAAAACCTTCTCATTCTGAAGTTAACTACCATAAACATAAGCATTTGTCCTCTACCCTCAAAACAAATTACACTGTACTGACAAATATTGGTTAGCTGCATAGCTATGTGTCTGTGATTGTAGTTTATGGAGCTGACAAATTAATCTGGACTGACACTTAGACTATACATGTTTCACCATCACGTTTTTTGGAATGTAATCAAACAGATGGTGCATGAACATCACAATGTATTTGCAGATTCCCAGAAGGAGTTAACAATTTATTTTTTTTTTAGAATGGCAGCTCATGAGAGATCATAACTAATGTCATATCACCCTTTTCCCTATAAACTACGATTTTCAAGGGTTTATGATGTAAGCATAAAAATTAATTCAATCTAGAAAAATACCCTGAAAACCAGAACCTCACATTTTGTTGAGAAATATCAAGCAAGCCATCCATTCATGATAAAGTTTTAATTTTAAAAATTTTCCCCATGCATTCATAGAAATTGGGGGAGCATGGACGGGAGAGGTCCTAAAAATAAGTTTTTTGAAGACAGTAAATCCTTTGTATTTTATTATGTCAAATTTTAAAGAGGCTTAGTACATGCCAAACAGCTTTTTATTATATTTTTACATTATATAAGCCAATAAAAGCTGTGAAGTTCAAAATAAAGAACAGTCCTTCATGGCTAAAGCATTTTTTTTTAACATTTGGACTGGAGAGATTTAGAATCCAGAAATTAGGCTTTTATCCATACAGATCATGCACCCTGAAGTTTGTATGCTGCATGTCATCTGCCAGTTGCAACTACTTTAGTCTCTGCTCCTAGGATATTTAAAAGCAGCCATAAAATAAAACAAAACAAAACAAAACAAAAGAGTTCTTTAATAATCACCTTAGCCAGTTCTGTCAGGCTGTAGAAACATCATCTTGCTCTCACTAGAAGATGGGTTGACTTCGTTCTTGCGACTCCCTTTCATAGGTGAAAAAAAAAAAAAAACAAAAAACCAAACCAGAAGGAAAGTAGCAGTCTTTCCTTGAGCTTTTAAGTCTATGGTCACACTGGCAAAATGTTGTTTGAAATTTTGTTTTGGATAGGTTCAGGTATGTGCATACAGACACATGCACACATGCCTTCTGTTACTTTACTTTGTTTTAAATATATTAAGCTTGCCCTGGTGAGCATCCCCTGTTGCCTGTCTCTGTGTTTCATCCCATTCTGTTATCCCTGTGGCTTACACTGTTATCCCTAGATATTTGGGGCCCTATGCAAGGTAAGATGTATAGGGCCATATCCACCTCAAAATTTGCTCTCCTTAATTCCACAAGCTAAGCTGCATGTTATTTCATTTTGGAAGCACTGCAGGTTAGACAGCAGATGAGATGAGAGAGAAAACAAAACCATGCAGCATCTCAGAGCTGCCTCCCCTATCACTGCACTCTCTGCTGTCTCTCCAGTTTCCACCTCCTTCATGTTCCTTGTCATTTTTCTTCTGGTTGTTTTGGGGTTTTTTGGGTTTTGTTTTGGTTTTGGTTTTTTGTGGGTTGCTTTTTTTGTGTGGTGGTTTGGTTTGGTTTTTTTTTTTGGTGGTGTTTTTCTGTTTGAGCCTGAAAAATGAGACTTTTCTGCAAAATTCCTCAGACACCCATATGAATTCCCCATGCACATGTATAAATGTGGCTTTGGTAGAAAGGCACATGATGGCATGACTGTATCATGCTGGTCCCTGGCAAGCACAAACCCCCTGAAGCTGCTCGTGAGCAGTGCTGCAAGTGCCAGCCCTGGACAGCCTCTGTGGTAGCAGGGAGATGGGGCAGCAGAGGGAAATTACTGGGGGGTGGGCAAATTGTAGCAAATTCTCTTGACTGCAGAACAAAATTGCCTGCAGTGGGAGGCCTGGGACACATCACTAGCTCTACTGAGACACAGTTCAGCACTGTTGTGCAGGATATGGGTAACTCACTTTGTTTTGCCTGGCTAAAACATGGGCTTGTCCCAAAGAGCATCTCTGCACACCTCTGTGAGGAACATGAGTGGCATAAAAGTCATAGAAGTATGCAGCAGAACTGACTAGCCCATAAACGGATGAAACCAAGGAAAAACAATCATCACAGTCTTACGCCCTAGGCCTCCTGCTGTCCTAAGACCCCAGGAGGCCACAGAGCTAAATTAGTGCAGCAGAAGCAAGTGACCGGCTGTGACCTGGATTGTGTATTACACACCCCATGGCAGCCCTGGGGCTCAGCTCTGGTCCCCAGTATGCTGCTGTCTACTCTGACTTTTGCGCACCTGAACATCAGGGCGATCCTCAGCTATTCCTTTATGGCAAGTTCTGGTTGTGCTGTACCAAAGCAGAGGTCAAAGATGGGATTCAGAGGACATGTGTAATACAAGATAAAAGTTAACATGCATGCAGGTCTAGGAAAAAAAACTTGACATCTGCTGCAAAACAGCATTAATTAGGTATAACTTTAAATGATGAATCCTGGCCCATTCCCATGTTAACAGTTGGCAAATGTACCGTTACAATCAGGTTGGATTTTGACGAGGGGTGGGGGGTGGTTAGGGGTCTGGGTTTTTTTTATCAAGATACTTTGTTATAATCACAGTTTATTAAGACTTTCTATTAGTTTATTAAGACTTCTGCATGTTGTCTGCATGAGCTACAGTGTGTCTCATGTCCCCCAAAATAATACTTCTTTTGGATAGAAACAATGTCATTAGAGGTACAAAAACTGCCAGAATATATTAATAAAACCTGCTGAAAGTGGAGGTTTAATTTGTGCTCTTTATGATCATTTAAGTGATGAAGGGCTTTTGTCCACAACATCCTTGTTTATTCAGATAGCTGATTGCTACATGATCACGATTTATTTTGTTTTCCTCATTCAGCATATGTTCCGTGCCTTAGAAGCTGCATACCTGTAAGAAGCATCCCGTCTCATTTAGATTAGAGAGATTCGTACATACTGTGCTCTTTTTCTGAACAGATTTGCCTGGAACGCTTTCAGGCTGACATTAACAAGATAAGGCAATATGCAATAGAGATGTGCTATACTACTTAGAATCATCTTTGAGCTTAATTGTGTGCAAGCCTGGGTTGGTTTGGTTTTTTTCATTTAATGCAGGCCCACACCTACCTATGATGTCCATGATGGTTGGTGATTTTTTTACAAATTTCGAACAAGGTTTTCCCTTAATCTTTCCTATGCCAGGGAAAGTGAAATCTGTTGCCTTGGCATACTGAAGGAAAAACTTGGTTCAGTAGTTCCTAAATTGTAATACTGTAAGGATATCACAGTTCTTGGTGGTTCCTTGTATTCACAGCTGCAGAATAGAATAAGACAATTTAGGGTTAAATACTTCCAAAGCCTGATAAAATTAGTTCACTTTATATGCTCAGCACTTATCCGGTGAAATCAAGAAAAACTATTTACATCATTGGCAGCAGAATTTGTTCTCATTTATAATATACCAGAAAATAAATAAATAAATAAATCAGAATAAGATTGGCTTTGATGACAAAACCTTTGGGGCAAAGACTGTCTTCTCACACGGTACCCAAGACACACTGAACTGATGGAACTGGCACAAAGAGGAATAACACAATGATGCCTATTACATGACATGACATCTTCTGGTGTCTTTGCTGACACTTTACATATGGAGTGAATATTGCTTGAACCCCTTAAAGGGGTGAAACAGCAAGGTACCTGTTTTCACCAGCCTACCATGAATGTCATTTAATATCCTTAAGACCCTTACTTTGACAAATTGCAATTTGTCACTGCATAATATATGGGAATTGCCACTTATTTAAGAAAGCTGTATTTAACACTCACAGAAACAGGATTCAAAAGCAGTTGAGGTTATGACAAGCTATGAGATGTGCAAAATTACAAATAATGCAAAATGGGCTTCTTAGAGAAATTAAAGGCTTCAAAGTGCTTGAAACCATTGCCTCCTTCCCATGTAACACAGCAGTGTAGAGTTGGTGGCAGGCTGAACAGCTGGTATTTTTCTATGCCATCAGTAAAGAAAAAAATGTTTCTTTCCATGGAAAAGAAAACATCTCTCTTTCTATGGAAAATTATCTTCAATGTTATTATATTGAAGTGCAAGTATCAAGTTTATTCTTGTCTCTTCAGTCCTGTTGTGATTGTAACAAAGGGAGTATGAAAAGTATTACTAGTAAGAATAACACTTTTACGCAGATCATTTTGTCCAGAAGGGTTTCTAGTCACTCTTGCAAACCATTGGCAGCATCTTGTTCTCAGAGCCTCAAGGCAGCACTCAGCCCCAGTGCTCGGCTGTGCCTGCACATGCAAAGCCTGGGCAGAAGCATCCTGATAGTTCAGCATAGATGAACAAATCATGATGATGAAAGTCACATCTCTCTGTAAATCTGAAATCTGAAATTTGCTTTTACCTTTACCCCTGCAAAATGCTTTACCCCTTGTTGCACCTGTCTCCCAATGGCTTCTAGAAAAATATCTCAACTCCTTGGCATTTCTGCTGAAATTTTAAGTCTTCTTGTGGAACTGTGGCCAAGATGCTTTCATCCTCTGTACACTTCTTGTATGCATGTGGCTGGTAGACCTGTTAAAAGGCCACTGGAGAAGACTAAAAGACAGACTATTGGCTCAGAAAAGGCAAGCTTTCTGAAGGCAGTTTGTACTTAAAGGTCATGGATCCTTTTACAGATTTAAGAGGGAAATACATATGAATTGGTTGTTCTTTCAATAGCAGAGAAAAATTCTAGCACACTGGTGTAGCAAGAGGACTCCCTTTATGGGGAACATTCCTCTAGGCTTTATCAATTCTGTTTTATGTAACTATTGTCCACTAAAAATAAGTGCTTTTCTCTGTGGTTGGCTGTGATAACTATACCCTAATAAAACACAACATATGTGGCAATTTTGCTTACTTCCACAAAGTACTATACCATACTAAAATTCTTGCTGCTGTCACAAATGAAGCGGTGTAATTACCTGCTTAGAACCTCCGAGAAGGAAAATTATGAATTAGTAAATTATTATGTAATTATAGTTTTCCATCTCTTCCAAACAATGGCTACAATGCTGTTTTAGTAGCAAGTTCTTATTAAAGGCATTTTGATATGTTGAGTGGAAGAGTCTGATAATTATCTTCCAAAAGCTCACTCTGCTGCATAGAGCAGGATGCACCCTTCAATCTAGGAAAGATGTTGGATGGCATATAGAAGAGAGCCAAGGACTGAGATGTAAAGTTGCCCCTGGAACAGGAGGACAGAAGGGGCCATCAGATCTAACACAGACAAAATGTTCCAAACTGGCCAAGAGGATTCCTCTTAAGTGGAACAGAAAGACAGAGAGAAAACAGACTTTTCAGGAGACAAAAAAAGAAGAAAGATAGAAGAGCAAAAATGTAAATGAATGAGTCCTGTGCTTGTGAACGTGCATGAAGAACAAGGCAAATGCGTGTGCATGTCTGCATGTGCACATGGCTAGACACTCAACCTCATGTGCAACCAACATCATCTTGGGGGAAAAGTACGCCTTTGCACTGACAAAAACATGCCTCTTCCTCCCTTTTGGCTTTTATAATTTATTCATTTTTCTGGCTAGAAAAAAATGGCTTGGCCACAATTAACTGTCAAGAGAAGTAACATCTGTTATAGAAGGCAAATTGGCAAGGACTATGTTAAAGTGGGATTTGAATAATGGTTGTTTTCCTCAAAAATTTAGACTGTTTCCCATTTTTTTATAACTACCGATATAATTAATTAATTCATATAGAATCAGGCCACATACTTTTTTTATTCCTGGGCTTGGACTTCAGCTATAAACAGTTATATCTCAACATACATTCTGATGAAAATAAGGCCTAAATTGCAGTCTCCAAAATTCTCCCCCAAGTTGGAAAGGACTCAGACTTAGGGCTTAGTGTGCCTCAGTTTTATATTTGTTTTTCATCTTAATTATTTCTGTGGTGTGGTTTAAGATTTATCCTTATATCTTTACAAATAAAATCCTTTTACAAAGTTTGGCCCCAGATAGCAGTTTTCAATCTTGTTCTAAAATTACTTGTTGCATTTGTAGTCCTACTTCTATTCCTAATTTTCACGAGAAGTATATCAGCCACAAATGTGATAAATACACATGCATATGCTGTATTTCTATTTATTGTACCATGGAAAAGTACTTTATGCTGTAATAAAAACAAGTGTATATATAGTATGAAGCATTAAAATGTAGCATCAGTCACTATATTTTGAAGAAACACTTCCTCTTCCAGCCTGCGTGGGTCTATACCTACTCTAATAACCATCACATCAGGAACGTGATTCCAGTTACGCATTTTCCTGATATCAACAGCTTTACTGGAATAGTGCTGTGCAAACAACATAGGAACCAACATAAATTCTCTTTTTTTATGCATTCTATTAACATAGGGAAATGTTAAATTTACATTTAATCCAGACTCCTTTAAAAGAGTTGAGAGGACAAAAAGAGCAATATGTGCTCATTCCTGCACAGGTTCCTAATTCCTGCTCAGGATTCTGGTGAGAGCAGCAACCCTAGCAGTGATGCTCAAGACCTTGTTACCAAAACTTGAAGATCAAATTACAGTCACAGTATATATGTATATTGGGGGAAGTATTTCATAGGTATGTACTATAAAAACTGTTCTTGTCCTTCCCCTAATTGTTCTCTTGGCCTCCTCCTCTCCCCATTTTATAAACTTCAAACAATAAACTGTCACAATGAATCTCTCTCTTTTTTTTTTTTTTTTTTTTTTTGCTAAATTACAACTGTTTTGAATTTAGTTCTTTGTATGATTATCTGGAGGAGCTGCCATCTTCCTGTCCTTTTACAGTCCTTGAGTGAAATTTTTGCCCAAGGGAGCCCTACCACTTGCTAAAATATAATTCAAATTTTTTTCATAAGCGAGTCAGTGCTGTTTCTTGTAAGCCAAAGCACAGTAATGTCAATTAGTGCACATAAGCTTTGCAAGAGGCTTTCCCCACCATGATTTGTTGTTAAATGTGTAGGAAGCATATAAAAATGTATCCAACACCACATTTTGGCAATCAAAGAAACTCCAGGTTTCCCAGGTTGTATTTATTCTTCCCCATGAGAAATTCAAATATGAGTAGGGCACACTGCCTACTAGGCTCACATCTGAAGAGAGCCATTTAAACCTGTCCTTCCTGCACCATCTGCAAGAGCGGTTGGAGCTAAGCAAGCTGGAGCTGAATCCAGGACCTTCCAGGATGGGTGCCACCAGCAAAGACAGGAGAGCTATTCACTGGCTGGGGCCAAGGTTACTTGGACAAACACCATTGCATCTTGCCCCAGCATCACCCCAAATCTCTACCTGCACCAGAGCTCAAGCTGCAAGTTAGGGTTTGCCACTGTTACATTACATTTTCTGAAAGAGTGGGCAGACTGCAGGTTCTGGTTTCATTCACTGACACTTTCAAATGTGTTTTAACATAGTTTAACAATGTAACTTTAGTTCTTTTTTCCTATTTTACATCTTTTTGTCTGATTCTTCCTTTGGAAAATACAGCACTGTCAATATATTATTTCTCTGCAGGAATAACTCAAATTTTTATAAAGCTCTTTATCTTATGGATAGTATAACTAAAGAACATCTGTTTCAAAGTAACATTTCAAAATAGTTATTTTAAATCAAAATTTGAAACAATTACTTTTATTTTTGCTTGCTGATTCTAAGTGGGAAATTTGATTTTAACACATGAAATTGCTTCTGACTGATGGAGCAGTCAGCATCTCCTCCTTTGGCATTTCTGATCTAAAACTTTTTCTAAGTTTTTTTTTTTTCTCTTGCAGAACTGTTGCGAATACCAATTTTCATTCTAATTTGAACATGAGTACCAAATTGTAACTGTTCTCCAATTAAAGGACAATTCAGTTTCAGACACAGGGTGGGAGCAGGGAGGAAATAGTAAATTGCTGCCATGAATGAGAAAGGAAATTCTTGTGCTTTCTTGATTTTTGCTTTTTACTGCCTTATATACTCATCTATATATTTTACCTGAGCAGAGTGCCTTTTTTAATGAGAATTATGTAGACGGCTTATTCCAGTTCCAGATTAATACAGGTTTTATACTTGGTGTTTAGAGGCATTTTCCATCTAATTAGCTTAGGGAAATAAAGCAGAAGTGTCATCAATGCCATACAATGCCTGCGAGAAAACACTTGCCCAGCCTGGGTAGGTATCCCATCATGTTAAAGGCACATCTGATCGAGAGGTATGGCAAGCATTGCCAGCAACACAAGGGCTAGCAAACCATGCTCAAAGCTTGCTGTAGTTCATTGATTCATAAGGCAGAGGGGAGACCATGTAAACAGCTCCTGAAAACTATGCTACTAAGCCACCAGGAAAGGCAGCTTCTTCTAGGAACAGGATCTGCCGCAGCATTACTGTTTCATCAGGAACACAGCTAGAGCCCCAGGGAGGAGGGAAGGAGTGGGCAGCTGGTGCTCTGTATCACTCCAACCTTCTTCTCATTAAGCTTCAGAAAGATATAGGAAGAGGAAAAGCAGTACCGGTCAAACAGGAGCCTCCAAGGGCTGATTCATAGGTGTATCACCTGCCCAGAAAGCAGTGTATTCTTTATAAAAACAGAGCTGCCAAGGATGCAAATGATGCACAGGAGCTTCTGTGGAAACGTGTGCTGGGACGGTGGCTGCCTCAGCCCCTCAGCCCCCAGCTCCTGCCCTGCTTGCAGGCAAGAAACCCTGTCATGCCCATCTAAGAATGGTATTCATCACAAACAAAAGCCGTGTCAAGATGTTTGAGCTCTGGCATGGGCACTCGTGCTACTCTTCCCCCCACAAAAAATTCTGTGAAGAGTCAGAGAACCAATGCAATCTTTCAGGAGCAATCCCAGTGCCTGTGCAGGGAGGGGGGCAGCTGTGCTGCCAGACAGCCCAGCTTCAGGGGGAAACATAAAGCCAAGGTCCCGGGGAAAGCGATTGCTTAAGAGCCTGCGGCATTTTCTGCAAGTGTGGGAGTGTTAAACATAACAGTATCTGGAAGAAATTTCAATTTGGATAAACTAAATTACTGCTGGATTTACAGTCAGATGCAGAGTTATTTTTTCTTTCTCTGCCAAATTGTTCTGTGGTATTTCTGAGTACTGTGGCCCAGACCAGAAGCAGGCGAAATGATTAAATGATTCCTACCTTGGGATGAAAAGTGTCTTTTTATTCTCACTCTCTTTTTTTTTTTTTTTTTTTTTTAACTCACAGAGCAGCTAAAATTGAAATCTAGAAGTAGTGATACAATACTTATTCACTCTATTTTGTATACAATTAAAGCAATAATGCACAAGACTGAAGTGCTGTTATGGTATATTTGATTATTTCTAACAGTACTTGTGTGGGGTGACCATCAGCCCAGCTCTGGGATGAGTAAATCTATTATAGTTTGAAAGGAGCCAAAGAGAGGTTATTCTCCAGCTGGATACTTGTATCTCTCTTGTTCAAGAATTTTCATCTTTGTTACTGTTTCTTTCACTGTAGATTTGTCACCCTTGGCATTCAATGGGTCACATAAAGCAGGCAACCTAAAGGGTATGCTTCTGTATATTTTAAAAGATGGTAAGCTACTTCCTTACTGTCCACATTAAATTGCTAGATATTATGTTATTAAACACACTTATAATGCATATGCTTAATTTTTCTATGCAAAACAAAGCAGGTAAATACATTAGCATTGGAAAGTGCTCTTCACCAAGCATCTGCTTGTGACCTGCAAAACAGTTAGTTTACTTGTTTATGTGCCACTTAGACCCTAACAAGTCTATGGGTCCAGATGGGATTCATCATGAGGTGCTTAGGGAGTTGGCACAAGAGCTGGCTAGGCCATTCTCCATCATTTATCACCGGTCCTGGCTAACTAGCGAAGTCCCAGATGACTGGAGGTTGGCCAATGTGACACCCATCCACAAGAAGGGCTGAAAGGAGAATCCAGGAAACTATAGGCCTGTCAGCCTGACCTCAGTGTCTGGCAAGGTCATGGAGCAGATCATCCTGAGTACCATCAAG